>JASERS010000049.1:0-69246 GCA_036711965.1 Onthophagus sagittarius
TTTATTTTTTGGACTTACGGTTACCAAGATAGCGATTAAAAATATTATTAAGAGGTCTTGTGTAACTTTGGCACCCGTTAATATAGAAATTTCTAATATGTTTCAAAATGCTGCTAGAACGCCAAATCGCTCATATCTGACACCTTTTTATTTTTTGGACTTACGGTTACCAAGATAGCGATTAAAAATATTATTAAGAGGTCTTGTGTAACTTTGGCACCCGTTAATATAGAAATTTCTAATATGTTTCAAAATGCTGCTAGAACGCCAAATCGCTCATATCTGACACCTTTTTATTTTTTGGACTTACGGTTACCAAGATAGCGATTAAAAATATTATTAAGAGGTCTTGTGTAACTTTGGCACCCGTTAAGATAGAAATTTCTAATATGTTTCAAAATGCTGCTAGAACGCCAAATCGCTCATATCTGACACCTTTTTATTTTTTGGACTTACGGTTACCAAGATAGCGATTAAAAATATTATTAAGAGGTCTTGTGTAACTTTGGCACCCGTTAAGATAGAAATTTCTAATATGTTTCAAAATGCTGCTAGAACGCCAAATCGCTCATATCTGACACCTTTTTATTTTTTGGACTTACGGTTACCAAGATAGCGATTAAAAATATTATTAAGAGGTCTTGTGTAACTTTGGCACCCGTTAAGATAGAAATTTCTAATATGTTTCAAAATGCTGCTAGAACGCCAAATCGCTCATATCTGACACCTTTTTATTTTTTGGACTTACGGTTACCAAGATAGCGATTAAAAATATTATTAAGAGGTCTTGTGTAACTTTGGCACCCGTTAAGATAGAAATTTCTAATATGTTTCAAAATGCTGCTAGAACGCCAAATCGCTCATATCTGACACCTTTTTATTTTTTGGACTTACGGTTACCAAGATAGCGATTAAAAATATTATTAAGAGGTCTTGTGTAACTTTGGCACCCGTTAAGATAGAAATTTCTAATATGTTTCAAAATGCTGCTAGAACGCCAAATCGCTCATATCTGACACCTTTTTATTTTTTGGACTTACGGTTACCAAGATAGCGATTAAAAATATTATTAAGAGGTCTTGTGTAACTTTGGCACCCGTTAATATAGAAATTTCTAATATGTTTCAAAATGCTGCTAGAACGCCAAATCGCTCATATCTGACACCTTTTTATTTTTTGGACTTACGGTTACCAAGATAGCGATTAAAAATATTATTAAGAGGTCTTGTGTAACTTTGGCACCCGTTAAGATAGAAATTTCTAATATGTTTCAAAATGCTGCTAGAACGCCAAATCGCTCATATCTGACACCTTTTTATTTTTTGGACTTACGGTTACCAAGATAGCGATTAAAAATATTATTAAGAGGTCTTGTGTAACTTTGGCACCCGTTAAGATAGAAATTTCTAATATGTTTCAAAATGCTGCTAGAACGCCAAATCGCTCATATCTGACACCTTTTTATTTTTTGGACTTACGGTTACCAAGATAGCGATTAAAAATATTATTAAGAGGTCTTGTGTAACTTTGGCACCCGTTAAGATAGAAATTTCTAATATGTTTCAAAATGCTGCTAGAACGCCAAATCGCTCATATCTGACACCTTTTTATTTTTTGGACTTACGGTTACCAAGATAGCGATTAAAAATATTATTAAGAGGTCTTGTGTAACTTTGGCACCCGTTAAGATAGAAATTTCTAATATGTTTCAAAATGCTGCTAGAACGCCAAATCGCTCATATCTGACACCTTTTTATTTTTTGGACTTACGGTTACCAAGATAGCGATTAAAAATATTATTAAGAGGTCTTGTGTAACTTTGGCACCCGTTAAGATAGAAATTTCTAATATGTTTCAAAATGCTGCTAGAACGCCAAATCGCTCATATCTGACACCTTTTTATTTTTTGGACTTACGGTTACCAAGATAGCGATTAAAAATATTATTAAGAGGTCTTGTGTAACTTTGGCACCCGTTAAGATAGAAATTTCTAATATGTTTCAAAATGCTGCTAGAACGCCAAATCGCTCATATCTGACACCTTTTTATTTTTTGGACTTACGGTTACCAAGGTAGCGATTAAAAATATTATTAAGAGGTCTTGTGTAACTTTGGCACCCGTTAAGATAGAAATTTCTAATATGTTTCAAAATGCTGCTAGAACGCCAAATCGCTCATATCTGACACCTTTTTATTTTTTGGACTTACGGTTACCAAGATAGCGATTAAAAATATTATTAAGAGGTCTTGTGTAACTTTGGCACCCGTTAAGATAGAAATTTCTAATATGTTTCAAAATGCTGCTAGAACGCCAAATCGCTCATATCTGACACCTTTTTATTTTTTGGACTTACGGTTACCAAGATAGCGATTAAAAATATTATTAAGAGGTCTTGTGTAACTTTGGCACCCGTTAAGATAGAAATTTCTAATATGTTTCAAAATGCTGCTAGAACGCCAAATCGCTCATATCTGACACCTTTTTATTTTTTGGACTTACGGTTACCAAGATAGCGATTAAAAATATTATTAAGAGGTCTTGTGTAACTTTGGCACCCGTTAAGATAGAAATTTCTAATATGTTTCAAAATGCTGCTAGAACGCCAAATCGCTCATATCTGACACCTTTTTATTTTTTGGACTTACGGTTACCAAGGTAGCGATTAAAAATATTATTAAGAGGTCTTGTGTAACTTTGGCACCCGTTAAGATAGAAATTTCTAATATATTTCAAAATGCTGCTAGAACGCCAAATCGCTCATATCTGACACCTTTTTATTTTTTGGACTTACGGTTACCAAGATAGCGATTAAAAATATTATTAAGAGGTCTTGTGTAACTTTGGCACCCGTTAAGATAGAAATTTCTAATATGTTTCAAAATGCTGCTAGAACGCCAAATCGCTCATATCTGACACCTTTTTATTTTTTGGACTTACGGTTACCAAGATAGCGATTAAAAATATTATTAAGAGGTCTTGTGTAACTTTGGCACCCGTTAAGATAGAAATTTCTAATATGTTTCAAAATGCTGCTAGAACGCCAAATCGCTCATATCTGACACCTTTTTATTTTTTGGACTTACGGTTACCAAGATAGCGATTAAAAATATTATTAAGAGGTCTTGTGTAACTTTGGCACCCGTTAAGATAGAAATTTCTAATATGTTTCAAAATGCTGCTAGAACGCCAAATCGCTCATATCTGACACCTTTTTATTTTTTGGACTTACGGTTACCAAGATAGCGATTAAAAATATTATTAAGAGGTCTTGTGTAACTTTGGCACCCGTTAAGATAGAAATTTCTAATATGTTTCAAAATGCTGCTAGAACGCCAAATCGCTCATATCTGACACCTTTTTATTTTTTGGACTTACGGTTACCAAGATAGCGATTAAAAATATTATTAAGAGGTCTTGTGTAACTTTGGTACCCGTTAAGATAGAAATTTCTAATATGTTTCAAAATGCTGCTAGAACGCCAAATCGCTCATATCTGACACCTTTTTATTTTTTGGACTTACGGTTACCAAGATAGCGATTAAAAATATTATTAAGAGGTCTTGTGTAACTTTGGCACCCGTTAATATAGAAATTTCTAATATGTTTCAAAATGCTGCTAGAACGCCAAATCGCTCATATCTGACACCTTTTTATTTTTTGGACTTACGGTTACCAAGATAGCGATTAAAAATATTATTAAGAGGTCTTGTGTAACTTTGGCACCCGTTAAGATAGAAATTTCTAATATGTTTCAAAATGCTGCTAGAACGCCAAATCGCTCATATCTGACACCTTTTTATTTTTTGGTCTTACGGTTACCAAGATAGCGATTAAAAATATTATTAAGAGGTCTTGTGTAACTTTGGCACCCGTTAAGATAGAAATTTCTAATATGTTTCAAAATGCTGCTAGAACGCCAAATCGCTCATATCTGACACCTTTTTATTTTTTGGACTTACGGTTACCAAGATAGCGATTAAAAATATTATTAAGAGGTCTTGTGTAACTTTGGCACCCGTTAAGATAGAAATTTCTAATATGTCCGTTGCCGCCCGTTGTGGCACGTCGTTGCATCGGAGTGCAACCCACGGTAACTCACGGCAACTCGGGGCAAATCAGGGCAACTCATGGCAAATCTAAACGACAAATTGGTGAAATCCGTTTTTCGTTTGTGTTTAAACTCGAATCGTCGAGATATGAAAGAATTTTAACAATTCATTTTTTTCATTTCCCACTGAACAGTACGAACTTTCTCGTAGAAATTCAATTTTATTCATCTCCCACTGAACAGTACGAACTTTGTCGTAGAAATCCAATTTTATTCATTTCCCACTGAACAGTACGAACTTTTACCGCAACCCGTTTTTCGACGCGCGAGACGAATAATACCAATGTAACGCACGGCACATTATTAACCCGAACCGACCCGTAAATATTCTACAGTCGTTCGTTGCCGTCCGTTGCCGCCCGTTGTGGCACGTCGTTGCATCGGAGTGCAACCCACGGTAACTCACGGCAACTCGGGGCAAATCAGGGCATCTCATGGCAAATCTAAACGACAAATTGGTGAAATCCGTTTTTCGTTTGTGTTTAAACTCGAATCGTCGAGATATGAAAGAATTTTAACAATTCATTTTTTTCATTTCCCACTGAACAGTACGAACTTTCTCGTAGAAATTCAATTTTATTCATCTCCCACTGAACAGTACGAACTTTGTCGTAGAAATCCAATTTTATTCATTTCCCACTGAACAGTACGAACTTTTACCGCAACCCGTTTTTCGACGCGCGAGACGAATAATACCAATGTAACGCACGGCACATTATTAACCCGAACCGACCCGTAAATATTCTACAGTCGTTCGTTGCCGTCCGTTGCCGCCCGTTGTGGCACGTCGTTGCATCGGAGTGCAACCCACGGTAACTCACGGCAACTCGGGGCAAATCAGGGCAACTCATGGCAAATCTAAACGACAAATTGGTGAAATCCGTTTTTCGTTTGTGTTTAAACTCGAATCGTCGAGATATGAAAGAATTTTAACAATTCATTTTTTTCATTTCCCACTGAACAGTACGAACTTTCTCGTAGAAATTCAATTTTATTCATCTCCCACTGAACAGTACGAACTTTGTCGTAGAAATCCAATTTTATTCATTTCCCACTGAACAGTACGAACTTTTACCGCAACCCGTTTTTCGACGCGCGAGACGAATAATACCAATGTAACGCACGGCACATTATTAACCCCAACCGACCCGTAAATATTCTACAGTCGTTCGTTGCCGTCCGTTGCCGCCCGTTGTGGCACGTCGTTGCATCGGAGTGCAACCCACGGTAACTCACGGCAACTCGGGGCAAATCAGGGCAACTCATGGCAAATCTAAACGACAAATTGGTGAAATCCGTTTTTCGTTTGTGTTTAAACTCGAATCGTCGAGATATGAAAGAATTTTAACAATTCATTTTTTTCATTTCCCACTGAACAGTACGAACTTTCTCGTAGAAATTCAATTTTATTCATCTCCCACTGAACAGTACGAACTTTGTCGTAGAAATCCAATTTTATTCATTTCCCACTGAACAGTACGAACTTTCTCGTAGAAATTCAATTTTATTCATCTCCCACTGAACAGTACGAACTTTTACCGCAACCCGTTTTTCGACGCGCGAGACGAATAATACCAATGTAACGCACGGCACATTATTAACCCGAACCGACCCGTAAATATTCTACAGTCGTTCGTTGCCGTCCGTTGCCGCCCGTTGTGGCACGTCGTTGCATCGGAGTGCAACCCACGGTAACTCACGGCAACTCGGGGCAAATCAGGGCAACTCATGGCAAATCTAAACGACAAATTGGTGAAATCCGTTTTTCGTTTGTGTTTAAACTCGAATCGTCGAGATATGAAAGAATTTTAACAATTCATTTTTTTCATTTCCCACTGAACAGTACGAACTTTCTCGTAGAAATTCAATTTTATTCATCTCCCACTGAACAGTACGAACTTTGTCGTAGAAATCCAATTTTATTCATTTCCCACTGAACAGTACGAACTTTTACCGCAACCCGTTTTTCGACGCGCGAGACGAATAATACCAATGTAACGCACGGCACATTATTAACCCGAACCGACCCGTAAATATTCTACAGTCGTTCGTTGCCGTCCGTTGCCGCCCGTTGTGGCACGTCGTTGCATCGGAGTGCAACCCACGGTAACTCACGGCAACTCGGGGCAAATCAGGGCAACTCATGGCAAATCTAAACGACAAATTGTTGAAATCCGTTTTTCGTTTGTGTTTAATCTCGAATCGTCGAGATATGAAAGAATTTTAACAATTCATTTTTTTCATTTCCCACTGAACAGTACGAACTTTCTCGTAGAAATTCAATTTTATTCATCTCCCACTGAACAGTACGAACTTTGTCGTAGAAATCCAATTTTATTCATTTCCCACTGAACAGTACGAACTTTTACCGCAACCCGTTTTTCGACGGGCGAGACGAATAATACCAATGTAACGCACGGCACATTATTAACCCGAACCGACCCGTAAATATTCTACAGTCGTTCGTTGCCGTCCGTTGCCGCCCGTTGTGGCACGTCGTTGCATCGGAGTGCAACCCACGGTAACTCACGGCAACTCGGGGCAAATCAGGGCAACTCATGGCAAATCTAAACGACAAATTGGTGAAATCCGTTTTTCGTTTGTGTTTAAACTCGAATCGTCGAGATATGAAAGAATTTTAACAATTCATTTTTTTCATTTCCCACTGAACAGTACGAACTTTTTCGTAGAAATTCAATTTTATTCATCTCCCACTGAACAGTACGAACTTTGTCGTAGAAATCAAATTTTATTCATTTCCCACTGAACAGTACGAACTTTTACCGCAACCCGTTTTTCGACGCGCGAGACGAATAATACCAATGTAACGCACGGCACATTATTAACCCGAACCGACCCGTAAATATTCTACAGTCGTTCGTTGCCGTCCGTTGCCGCCCGTTGTGGCACGTCGTTGCATCGGAGTGCAACCCACGGTAACTCACGGCAACTCGGGGCAAATCAGGGCAACTCATGGCAAATCTAAACGACAAATTGGTGAAATCCGTTTTTCGTTTGTGTTTAAACTCGAATCGTCGAGATATGAAAGAATTTTAACAATTCATTTTTTTCATTTCCCACTGAACAGTACGAACTTTCTCGTAGAAATTCAATTTTATTCATCTCCCACTGAACAGTACGAACTTTGTCGTAGAAATCCAATTTTATTCATTTCCCACTGAACAGTACGAACTTTTACCGCAACCCGTTTTTCGACGCGCGAGACGAATAATACCAATGTAACGCACGGCACATTATTAACCCGAACCGACCCGTAAATATTCTACAGTCGTTCGTTGCCGTCCGTTGCCGCCCGTTGTGGCACGTCGTTGCGTCGGAGTGCAACCCACGGTAACTCACGGCAACTCGGGGCAAATCAGGGCAACTCATGGCAAATCTAAACGACAAATTGGTGAAATCCGTTTTTCGTTTGTGTTTAAACTCGAATCGTCGAGATATGAAAGAATTTTAACAATTCATTTTTTTCATTTCCCACTGAACAGTACGAACTTTCTCGTAGAAATTCAATTTTATTCATCTCCCACTGAACAGTACGAACTTTGTCGTAGAAATCCAATTTTATTCATTTCCCACTGAACAGTACGAACTTTTACCGCAACCCGTTTTTCGACGCGCGAGACGAATAATACCAATGTAACGCACGGCACATTATTAACCCGAATCGACCCGTAAATATTCTACAGTCGTTCGTTGCCGTCCGTTGCCGCCCGTTGTGGCACGTCGTTGCATCGGAGTGCAACCCACGGTAACTCACGGCAACTCGGGGCAAATCAGGGCAACTCATGGCAAATCTAAACGACAAATTGTTGAAATCCGTTTTTCGTTTGTGTTTAATCTCGAATCGTCGAGATATGAAAGAATTTTAACAATTCATTTTTTTCATTTCCCACTGAACAGTACGAACTTTCTCGTAGAAATTCAATTTTATTCATCTCCCACTGAACAGTACGAACTTTGTCGTAGAAATCCAATTTTATTCATTTCCCACTGAACAGTACGAACTTTTACCGCAACCCGTTTTTCGACGGGCGAGACGAATAATACCAATGTAACGCACGGCACATTATTAACCCGAACCGACCCGTAAATATTCTACAGTCGTTCGTTGCCGTCCGTTGCCGCCCGTTGTGGCACGTCGCTGCATCGGAGTGCAACCCACGGTAACTCACGGCAACTCGGGGCAAATCAGGGCAACTCATGGCAAATCTAAACGACAAATTGGTGAAATCCGTTTTTCGTTTGTGTTTAAACTCGAATCGTCGAGATATGAAAGAATTTTAACAATTCATTTTTTTCATTTCCCACTGAACAGTACGAACTTTTACCGCAACCCGTTTTTCGACGCGCGAGACGAATAATACCAATGTAACGCACGGCACATTATTAACCCGAACCGACCCGTAAATATTCTACAGTCGTTCGCTGCCGTCCGTAGCCGCCCGTTGTGGCACGTCGTTGCATCGGAGTGCAACCCACGGTAACTCACGGCAACTCGGGGCAAATCAGGGCAACTCATGGCAAATCTAAACGACAAATTGGTGAAATCCGTTTTTCGTTTGTGTTTAAACTCGAATCGTCGAGATATGAAAGAATTTTAACAATTCATTTTTTTCATTTCCCACTGAACAGTACGAACTTTCTCGTAGAAATTCAATTTTATTCATCTCCCACTGAACAGTACGAACTTTGTCGTAGAAATCCAATTTTATTCATTTCCCACTGAACAGTACGAACTTTTACCGCAACCCGTTTTTCGACGCGCGAGACGAATAATACCAATGTAACGCACGGCACATTATTAACCCGAACCGACCCGTAAATATTCTACAGTCGTTCGTTGCCGTCCGTTGCCGCCCGTTGTGGCACGTCGTTGCATCGGAGTGCAACCCACGGTAACTCACGGCAACTCGGGGCAAATCAGGGCAACTCATGGCAAATCTAAACGACAAATTGGTGAAATCCGTTTTTCGTTTGTGTTTAAACTCGAATCGTCGAGATATGATAAATAAAAATAAAATAAAATAAAAAGATTTTTTATTGATTAAGAGTTACACTTATTTACAATACATATTAGGTATACATAGTGAAAATATATTTACAATAAATGTGAAGATTTAACTTGAGCCAATGGCTTATGAAATCAATTAAAGTTTTTATGGACAGATGATTACAGGGGAAATGTCTTTGAGGGGGGGAATAAATATATATACATAAGGGGCTGTAATCAGAGCTATTTTGTCCATGTATGGTCACAGAGCACTGAACACTGGTTTGTTCACTTGGCTCGTTGTTTTTCACTTCACAGGCTGAACGCATACGTATTACTTCCCAGGTGTGTAAAACTGGTTAGGGAGTGTTGGTTGTCGGGGGGGTGTAGGGGGGAGGGGGGTGTGTTGTGTTATATGTCGGGCATTTTATTTAGATTTGTTGTTTCGTGTGGAAATTTATGTTTGGTGGATTGTGTGTTTTTGGTTGTAATGGAGCGGATTAAGGGGTTTGTGTGATGTGTGGTGCTGTGGTAGAATTTGTGGTTGAGTTTTGTTAGTATGTTTTTGATTGGGTGAGCTTTGGTTTTTTGGTGGAGGAGCTGGATGTTGATGTAACGGTCGGAGTTGGAGATTATTCGAAGGGTTTTGTTCTGCACTGTTTGGATTTTTTTGAGGTTTGTGACTGCTGCGTTGGACCAGATTGGGGCTGCGTATGTTAGGGATGGGAGGATAACGGTGGAGTAGAGGAGTTTTTTATTTTCGAGGGTGAGGACGCTTCTGCGTGATATAAGTGGATAAAGGGTTTTGATGGTGGAGGAGGCTTTTTGGATTGCTTTTTGGATGTGTTTGGAAAAGGTGAGTCTTTGGTCTAAAATGACGCCAAGGTATTTTATTTCTGTTTTTATCGGGATATTTGAGTGAGAAATTCTTAGAGGGATTGGGATCTTTGTAGGGCGATTGTTTTTGGTGATTATGATAGATTCGGATTTATTAGGATTTACAGTGATTTTCCATTTGGAATAATAGGTTTCTAGGAGGCGGAGGTGAGTTTGGATGGAGAGTATGGCAATTTTGGGGTCTTTGGAGTGGCAGTATATGGCTGTGTCATCGGCATAGGTAGCTATTTTGGTTTGGGGGAGTTGAGGGAGATCGGCTATGTATACGTTGAAGAGGTGAGGGGAGATTACCGCCCCTTGTGGGACACCGGATTCGATAGGTTTGGTGGGGGAAATGGTTGAGTTGATTTTAACTTGGAGTTTTCTGGACGTAAGGTAGCTGCTTATGGTTTTGATTAGGTATGGGGGATATCGGGTTTTGTGGAGTTTATGGAGAAGGCCATCTATCCAGACCGTATCAAAGGCCTTTTCAAGATCTAGGGATACTAGGGCTGTATGGGAGCGAGTGTTTAATTTGTCGATGGAGTCGTTGATGATGCGGGCAATTTGGTGTGTGGTGGAGTGTGCTGTTTGGAAACCGAATTGATAGTTTGGGATTGTGTTGTGTTCATTGGCGTGGAGATTCAGGCGGTCAAGGATAACTCTTTCTATTACATTGGACATTGAGGGGAGTAGGGATATGGGTCGATAGCTAGATGGGATTGTGGGGTCTTTGTTGGGTTTGGCGATTGGACATATTGTTGCGGTTTTCCATGTGTTTGGGAAGTGTTGGAGTTTGAGAATATGGCGGGTTATATAGGTAAGTTGGACGAGGGCTTTTTTTGGGAGGTTTTGGAGAAGGATGTTTTGAATTCCGTCGCTGCCGGGTGCTTTGAGGGGTTTGAGGTATCTGATGATGTTTCGGATGGTTGCGGGGGTGATGAGGTGGAGGTCTGTGGGGGGATCGTGTTGTTGATTTAAAAAGGCTTGTATTTGTTCGGTGATTTCGGTTTGTAGGGGGGTGGTATTCGGTTTGGATTTGTGGATGTTGGAGAAATGATCGGCTAGTAGATTGGCTTTTGCAGGTTCGGAGATTTTGAAGGATGTGGCTTGTGTTGCGAGGGCAGGGATAGGTTTAAATTTGTTTTTGAGTTTTCGGATTTCTTGCCATATGGATTTATCATTGGGATTGAGGGATTTTAGTTTATTGGACCATGTTTGATTTCTGTGGAGTTTTAATTCTGTTCGGATTTGTTGGTTTAGGAGGTGAAATTGGTTTTTGGTATCTTGGTTGTGGGTGCGTTGGTATTGTCTGCGGAAATAGTTGCGTTGTTGGATGATGTTGAGGATGTGTGTTGGGGTGGGTGGCATGTAGGAATTTGTTTTGTTAATGAGGGGGATTGCGGTTTCTTTGGCGTTTTGTATGGCTGAGGTAAGGGAAATAATTTCTTTTTCGAGATGTGTGGTGGATTCTATGTGGGGGGTTACTTGAATGTTTTGGTTGATGAGCTGTCGGAAAAGGGGCCAGTTTGCGGAGCGATAATTGGGGATCTTTGTTGTTTGTTGAGATGAGGGGGTGTTTGGGCCGATTTTTAATAAAATGGGTCGGTGATCAGAGGAGAGTTCGTCAAGGGGTATGGGGTCGGGTAAATAATTAAGATTTTTTGCGATGGCGATGTCAATGGTGGTGGGAGTTGTGCCGTTGGTTGGGAAATGAGTTGGGGTTGTGGGTGCGAGGACAAAGGCGTTGTGGGTTTGGGTGAAATTGTATATGGTTCTGCCTTTTGAATTGGTGATGTGGCAGCCCCAGGAAAAGTGGCGGGCGTTGAGGTCACCAAGGATTAGGATTTTGTTATATGGGATAATTAGTTTGTGGAGGTCTTCTTTGGTCAGGGGGGATTTGGGGCTGCTGTAGAGGGTGGTTATGTGGAGGTTGTTTTGGAGTTTTATTGTGATAATGTCGAGGTGGTGTAGATCTGGTTGTGGGATTTTCATATGCGGAATGTTATTTTTGATTATTATGGCGACGCCTCTGGAACGGCGAGTGAAGTCTTTTCTGTATGTGGTGTAGCCGGGAAAGGATATGTTATCGGTTGGGATTAGCTTTGTTTCGTTTAGGAGAAGGATATCTATTTTGAGACGGGAGAGGAATTCGTTTATTTCCGGGATTTTGGGGATGAGACTGTTTGAATTTAGATGGGCAATGGTTAAGTTATACATTGGAGAGATTTAGAACGAAGTTTTGAGTGGCTTGGATTATGTTACCGGGGGATTTATCTGTTTTTAGTTGTGTTATGTACTGTTTGAGCGCGTGGATAAGTGCGGGGAGGTTAATAAGGTTATTTAGCTCGGTCATGAGGTTTGAAAGTTCGAATAGGTCTGAGGTGGTTGTTTGTTGGTTGTTGTTTTGTTGTGGGACGTGTGTGTTGATTGTCGGAGCTGAGTGTGGGGGTGGGTTTGTAGGTGTAAGTGTTGTGGGTTTGTTACTGGCAATTTTATTCCAGGGTATGTTCATTGTTTGTGGGGCAGGGGGGAGTATTCTTTGGGAGGTTGTTGGAGGTTGTTGGGGAAGTCTTACGTTGCGTTTTCGTAGGGCGTCTGCGTACTTGGGGCAGTCCGTGGAATTTGCCGTGTGTGGGCCACCACAGTTAACACACGACACTGGGAGACCGTTTTCTCGGTTTATCGCGCACTCGGACGTTTTGTGTTCTCCCGTACACTTCACGCACTTAGGTTTCGCGTAACAGTTTGTGGTCGCGTGTCCCCACATTTGGCAGTTTTTGCACTGGATGATCAATTTGGTGTTTTTTACATGATCCCAGAACACTCGGGTGCGGAGGACGTATCTGATCGTTTCCTGGACAGTTTTTAGGGATTTTATTTTCGAGAAAGTCACAAGAAATTTGGGGTATTTTGTGCCCCTCATTCTATAGCACTTCGAAATTTCGACGTCGTATTCATTTTTGATGTCTTCTTGGATTTCTTCCGGTTCGATCTGGTGTGGAAGCCCGTCTAATACAAACGCTTTCTCGCGTTCCTCTTTTGGGGTATGTGTGTGGAAAGACACATTGTTAGATCGGAGTCGATTGATCACTTCTTTCCTTGCTAAAGGCGTTGTTGTGTTGACGGTACATTGGCCTTTTGTGTATCTTAATGTGTAATTATTTTTACCGACCCAGTTGTTCAAATCTGTTGTTATTTTCGTGTGGTTGGAGAATCCGTCGATGTGTATGTGGACAGGGGGGCAGGATGGTTTTTTGGGTTGTGTTGTTTGCGGTTTATTAACAGGGATTGATGTGCGTGTTTGAGGGGTGTTGTCGATTTCTTCGGGAAGAAGGGAATATTTGTTTGATGTGGGTACGGTTGCGATGAATTTTTTATTGTGTGAGGTGGATGGAGTTGGAGTCGAGATATGAAAGAATTTTAACAATTCATTTTTTTCATTTCGTCGCATCGGAGTGCAACCCACGGTAACTCACGGCAACTCGGGGCAAATCAGGGCAACTCATGGCAAATCTAAACGACAAATTGGTGAAATCCGTTTTTCGTTTGTGTTTAAACTCGAATCGTCGAGATATGAAAGAATTTTAACAATTCATTTTTTTCATTTCCCACTGAACAGTACGAACTTTCTCGTAGAAATTCAATTTTATTCATCTCCCACTGAACAGTACGAATTTTTACCGCAACCCGTTTTTCGACGCGCGAGACGAATAATACCAATGTAACGCACGGCACATTATTAACCCGAACCGACCCGTAAATATTCTACAGTCGTTCGTTGCCGTCCGTTGCCGCCCGTTGTGGCACGTCGCTGCATCGGAGTGCAACCCACGGTAACTCACGGCAACTCGGGGCAAATCAGGGCAACTCATGGCAAATCTAAACGACAAATTGGTGAAATCCGTTTTTCGTTTGTGTTTAAACTCGAATCGTCGAGATATGAAAGAATTTTAACAATTCATTTTTTTCATTTCCCACTGAACAGTACGAACTTTCTCGTAGAAATTCAATTTTATTCATCTCCCACTGAACAGTACGAACTTTGTCGTAGAAATCCAATTTTATTCATTTCCCACTGAACAGTACGAACTTTCTCGTAGAAATTCAATTTTATTCATCTCCCACTGAACAGTACGAACTTTGTCGTAGAAATCCAATTTTATTCATTTCCCACTGAACAGTACGAACTTTTACCGCAACCCGTTTTTCGACGCGCGAGACGAATAATACCAATGTAACGCACGGCACATTATTAACCCGAACCGACCCGTAAATATTCTACAGTCGTTCGTTGCCGTCCGTTGCCGCCCGTTGTGGCACGTCGTTGCATCGGAGTGCAACCCACGGTAACTCACGGCAACTCGGGGCAAATCAGGGCAACTCAGGGCAAATCTAAACGACAAATTGGTGAAATCCGTTTTTCGTTTGTGTTTAAACTCGAATCGTCGAGATATGAAAGAATTTTAACAATTCATTTTTTTCATTTCCCACTGAACAGTACGAACTTTCTCGTAGAAATTCAATTTTATTCATCTCCCACTGAACAGTACGAACTTTGTCGTAGAAATCCAATTTTATTCATTTCCCACTGAACAGTACGAACTTTTACCGTAACCCGTTTTTCGACGCGCGAGACGAATAATACCAATGTAACGCACGGCACATTATTAACCCGAACCGACCCGTAAATATTCTACAGTCGTTCGTTGCCGTCCGTTGCCGCCCGTTGTGGCACGTCGTTGCATCGGAGTGCAACCCACGGTAACTCACGGCAACTCGGGGCAAATCAGGGCAACTCATGGCAAATCTAAACGACAAATTGGTGAAATCCGTTTTTCGTTTGTGTTTAAACTCGAATCGTCGAGATATGAAAGAATTTTAAAAATTCATTTTTTTCATTTCCCACTGAACAGTACGAACTTTCTCGTAGAAATTCAATTTTATTCATCTCCCACTGAACAGTACGAACTTTGTCGTAGAAATCCAATTTTATTCATTTCCCACTGAACAGTACGAACTTTTACCGCAACCCGTTTTTCGACGCGCGAGACGAATAATACCAATGTAACGCACGGCACATTATTAACCCGAACCGACCCGTAAATATTCTACAGTCGTTCGTTGCCGTCCGTAGCCGCCCGTTGTGGCACGTCGTTGCATCGGAGTGCAACCCACGGTAACTCACGGCAACTCGGGGCAAATCAGGGCAACTCATGGCAAATCTAAACGACAAATTGGTGAAATCCGTTTTTCGTTTGTGTTTAAACTCGAATCGTCGAGATATGAAAGAATTTTAACAATTCATTTTTTTCATTTCCCACTGAACAGTACGAACTTTCTCGTAGAAATTCAATTTTATTCATCTCCCACTGAACAGTACGAACTTTGTCGTAGAAATAAAATTTTATTCATTTCCCACTGAACAGTACGAACTTTTACCGCAACCCGTTTTTCGACGCGCGAGACGAATAATACCAATGTAACGCACGGCACATTATTAACCCGAACCGACCCGTAAATATTCTACAGTCGTTCGTTGCCGTCCGTTGCCGCCCGTTGTGGCACGTCGTTGCATCGGAGTGCAACCCACGGTAACTCACGGCAACTCGGGGCAAATCAGGGCAATTCATGGCAAATCTAAACGACAAATTGGTGAAATCCGTTTTTCGTTTGTGTTTAAACTCGAATCGTCGAGATATGAAAGAATTTTAACAATTCATTTTTTTCATATCCCACTGAACAGTACGAACTTTCTCGTAGAAATTCAATTTTATTCATCTCCCACTGAACAGTACGAACTTTGTCGTAGAAATCCAATTTTATTCATTTCCCACTGAACAGTACGAACTTTTACCGTAACCCGTTTTTCGACGCGCGAGACGACTAATACCAATGTAACGCACGGCACATTATTAACCCGAACCGACCCGTAAATATTCTACAGTCGTTCGTTGCCGTCCGTTGCCGCCCGTTGTGGCACGTCGTTGCATCGGAGTGCAACCCACGGTAACTCACGGCAACTCGGGGCAAATCAGGGCAACTCATGGCAAATCTAAACGACAAATTGGTGAAATCCGTTTTTCGTTTGTGTTTAAACTCGAATCGTCGAGATATGAAAGAATTTTAAAAATTCATTTTTTTCATTTCCCACTGAACAGTACGAACTTTCTCGTAGAAATTCAATTTTATTCATCTCCCACTGAACAGTACGAACTTTGTCGTAGAAATCCAATTTTATTCATTTCCCACTGAACAGTACGAACTTTTACCGCAACCCGTTTTTCGACGCGCGAGACGAATAATACCAATGTAACGCACGGCACATTATTAACCCGAACCGACCCGTAAATATTCTACAGTCGTTCGTTGCCGTCCGTAGCCGCCCGTTGTGGCACGTCGTTGCATCGGAGTGCAACCCACGGTAACTCACGGCAACTCGGGGCAAATCAGGGCAACTCATGGCAAATCTAAACGACAAATTGGTGAAATCCGTTTTTCGTTTGTGTTTAAACTCGAATCATCGAGATATGAAAGAATTTTAACAATTCATTTTTTTCATTTCCCACTGAACAGTACGAACTTTCTCGTAGAAATTCAATTTTATTCATCTCCCACTGAACAGTACGAACTTTGTCGTAGAAATCCAATTTTATTCATTTCCCACTGAACAGTACGAACTTTTACCGCAACCCGTTTTTCGACGCGCGAGACGAATAATACCAATGTAACGCACGGCACATTATTAACCCGAACCGACCCGTAAATATTCTACAGTCGTTCGTTGCCGTCCGTTGCCGCCCGTTGTGGCACGTCGTTGCATCGGAGTGCAACCCACGGTAACTCACGGCAACTCGGGGCAAATCAGGGCAACTCATGGCAAATCTAAACGACAAATTGGTGAAATCCGTTTTTCGTTTGTGTTTAAACTCGAATCGTCGAGATATGAAAGAATTTTAACAATTCATTTTTTTCATATCCCACTGAACAGTACGAACTTTCTCGTAGAAATTCAATTTTATTCATCTCCCACTGAACAGTACGAACTTTGTCGTAGAAATCCAATTTTATTCATTTCCCACTGAACAGTACGAACTTTTACCGCAACCCGTTTTTCGACGCGCGAGACGAATAATACCAATGTAACGCACGGCACATTATTAACCCGAACCGACCCGTAAATATTCTACAGTCGTTCGTTGCCGTCCGTAGCAGCCCGTTGTGGCACGTCGTTGCATCGGAGTGCAACCCACGGTAACTCACGGCAACTCGGGGCAAATCAGGGCAACTCATGGCAATTCTAAACGACAAATTGGTGAAATCCGTTTTTCGTTTGTGTTTAAACTCGAATCGTCGAGATATGAAAGAATTTTAACAATTCATTTTTTTCATTTCCCACTGAACAGTACGAACTTTCTCGTAGAAATTCAATTTTATTCATCTCCCACTGAACAGTACGAACTTTGTCGTAGAAATCCAATTTTATTCATTTCCCACTGAACAGTACGAACTTTTACCGCAACCCGTTTTTCGACGCGCGAGACGAATAATACCAATGTAACGCACGGCACATTATTAACCCGAACCGACCCGTAAATATTCTACAGTCGTTCGTTGCCGTCCGTAGCCGCCCGTTGTGGCACGTCGTTGCATCGGAGTGCAACCCACGGTAACTCACGGCAACTCGGGGCAAATCAGGGCAACTCATGGCAAATCTAAACGACAAATTGGTGAAATCCGTTTTTCGTTTGTGTTTAAACTCGAATCGTCGAGATATGAAAGAATTTTAACAATTCATTTTTTTCATTTCCCACTGAACAGTACGAACTTTCTCGTAGAAATTCAATTTTATTCATCTCCCACTGAACAGTACGAACTTTGTCGTAGAAATCCAATTTTATTCATTTCCCTCTGAACAGTACGAACTTTTACCGCAACCCGTTTTTCGACGCGCGAGACGAATAATACCAATGTAACGCACGGCACATTATTAACCCGAACCGACCCGTAAATATTCTACAGTCGTTCGTTGCCGTCCGTAGCCGCCCGTTGTGGCACGTCGTTGCATCGGAGTGCAACCCACGGTAACTCACGGCAACTCGGGGCAAATCAGGGCAACTCATGGCAAATCTAAACGACAAATTGGTGAAATCCGTTTTTCGTTTGTGTTTAAACTCGAATCATCGAGATATGAAAGAATTTTAACAATTCATTTTTTTCATTTCCCACTGAACAGTACGAACTTTCTCGTAGAAATTCAATTTTATTCATCTCCCACTGAACAGTACGAACTTTGTCGTAGAAATCCAATTTTATTCATTTCCCACTGAACAGTACGAACTTTTACCGCAACCCGTTTTTCGACGCGCGATACGAATAATACCAATGTAACGCACGGCACATTATTAACCCGAACCGACCCGTAAATATTCTACAGTCGTTCGTTGCCGTCCGTTGCCGCCCGTTGTGGCACGTCGTTGCATCGGAGTGCAACCCACGGTAACTCACGGCAACTCGGGGCAAATCAGGGCAACTCATGGCAAATCTAAACGACAAATTGGTGAAATCCGTTTTTCGTTTGTGTTTAAACTCGAATCGTCGAGATATGAAAGAATTTTAACAATTCATTTTTTTCATATCCCACTGAACAGTACGAACTTTCTCGTAGAAATTCAATTTTATTCATCTCCCACTGAACAGTACGAACTTTGTCGTAGAAATCCAATTTTATTCATTTCCCACTGAACAGTACGAACTTTTACCGCAACCCGTTTTTCGACGCGCGAGACGAATAATACCAATGTAACGCACGGCACATTATTAACCCGAACCGACCCGTAAATATTCTACAGTCGTTCGTTGCCGTCCGTAGCAGCCCGTTGTGGCACGTCGTTGCATCGGAGTGCAACCCACGGTAACTCACGGCAACTCGGGGCAAATCAGGGCAACTCATGGCAATTCTAAACGACAAATTGGTGAAATCCGTTTTTCGTTTGTGTTTAAACTCGAATCGTCGAGATATGAAAGAATTTTAACAATTCATTTTTTTCATTTCCCACTGAACAGTACGAACTTTCTCGTAGAAATTCAATTTTATTCATCTCCCACTGAACAGTACGAACTTTGTCGTAGAAATCCAATTTTATTCATTTCCCACTGAACAGTACGAACTTTTACCGCAACCCGTTTTTCGACGCGCGAGACGAATAATACCAATGTAACGCACGGCACATTATTAACCCGAACCGACCCGTAAATATTCTACAGTCGTTCGTTGCCGTCCGTAGCCGCCCGTTGTGGCACGTCGTTGCATCGGAGTGCAACCCACGGTAACTCACGGCAACTCGGGGCAAATCAGGGCAACTCATGGCAAATCTAAACGACAAATTGGTGAAATCCGTTTTTCGTTTGTGTTTAAACTCGAATCGTCGAGATATGAAAGAATTTTAACAATTCATTTTTTTCATTTCCCACTGAACAGTACGAACTTTCTCGTAGAAATTCAATTTTATTCATCTCCCACTGAACAGTACGAACTTTGTCGTAGAAATCCAATTTTATTCATTTCCCTCTGAACAGTACGAACTTTTACCGCAACCCGTTTTTCGACGCGCGAGACGAATAATACCAATGTAACGCACGGCACATTATTAACCCGAACCGACCCGTAAATATTCTACAGTCGTTCGTTGCCGTCCGTTGCCGCCCGTTGTGGCACGTCGTTGCATCGGAGTGCAACCCACGGTAACTCACGGCAACTCGGGGCAAATCAGGGCAACTCATGGCAAATCTAAACGACAAATTGGTGAAATCCGTTTTTCGTTTGTGTTTAAACTCGAATCGTCGAGATATGAAAGAATTTTAACAATTCATTTTTTTCATATCCCACTGAACAGTACGAACTTTCTCGTAGAAATTCAATTTTATTCATCTCCCACTGAACAGTACGAACTTTGTCGTAGAAATCCAATTTTATTCATTTCCCACTGAACAGTACGAACTTTTACCGTAACCCGTTTTTCGACGCGCGAGACGAATAATACCAATGTAACGCACGGCACATTATTAACCCGAACCGACCCGTAAATATTCTACAGTCGTTCGTTGCCGTCCGTTGCCGCCCGTTGTGGCACGTCGTTGCATCGGAGTGCAACCCACGGTAACTCACGGCAACTCGGGGCAAATCAGGGCAACTCATGGCAAATCTAAACGACAAATTGGTGAAATCCGTTTTTCGTTTGTGTTTAAACTCGAATCGTCGAGATATGAAAGAATTTTAAAAATTCATTTTTTTCATTTCCCACTGAACAGTACGAACTTTCTCGTAGAAATTCAATTTTATTCATCTCCCACTGAACAGTACGAACTTTGTCGTAGAAATCCAATTTTATTCATTTCCCACTGAACAGTACGAACTTTTACCGCAACCCGTTTTTCGACGCGCGAGACGAATAATACCAATGTAACGCACGGCACATTATTAACCCGAACCGACCCGTAAATATTCTACAGTCGTTCGTTGCCGTCCGTAGCCGCCCGTTGTGGCACGTCGTTGCATCGGAGTGCAACCCACGGTAACTCACGGCAACTCGGGGCAAATCAGGGCAACTCATGGCAAATCTAAACGACAAATTGGTGAAATCCGTTTTTCGTTTGTGTTTAAACTCGAATCGTCGAGATATGAAAGAATTTTAACAATTCATTTTTTTCATTTCCCACTGAACAGTACGAACTTTCTCGTAGAAATTCAATTTTATTCATCTCCCACTGAACAGTACGAACTTTGTCGTAGAAATCCAATTTTATTCATTTCCCACTGAACAGTACGAACTTTTACCGCAACCCGTTTTTCGACGCGCGAGACGAATAATACCAATGTAACGCACGGCACATTATTAACCCGAACCGACCCGTAAATATTCTACAGTCGTTCGTTGCCGTCCGTTGCCGCCCGTTGTGGCACGTCGTTGCATCGGAGTGCAACCCACGGTAACTCACGGCAACTCGGGGCAAATCAGGGCAACTCATGGCAAATCTAAACGACAAATTGGTGAAATCCGTTTTTCGTTTGTGTTTAAACTCGAATCGTCGAGATATGAAAGAATTTTAACAATTCATTTTTTTCATTTCCCACTGAACAGTACGAACTTTCTCGTAGAAATTCAATTTTATTCATCTCCCACTGAACAGTACGAACTTTGTCGTAGAAATCCAATTTTATTCATTTCCCACTGAACAGTACGAACTTTTACCGCAACCCGTTTTTCGACGCGCGAGACGAATAATACCAATGTAACGCACGGCACATTATTAACCCGAACCGACCCGTAAATATTCTACAGTCGTTCGTTGCCGTCCGTTGCCGCCCGTTGTGGCACGTCGTTGCGTCGGAGTGCAACCCACGGTAACTCACGGCAACTCGGGGCAAATCAGGGCAACTCATGGCAAATCTAAACGACAAATTGGTGAAATCCGTTTTTCGTTTGTGTTTAAACTCGAATCGTCGAGATATGAAAGAATTTTAACAATTCATTTTTTTCATTTCCCACTGAACAGTACGAACTTTCTCGTAGAAATTCAATTTTATTCATCTCCCACTGAACAGTACGAACTTTGTCGTAGAAATCCAATTTTATTCATTTCCCACTGAACAGTACGAACTTTTACCGCAACCCGTTTTTCGACGCGCGAGACGAATAATACCAATGTAACGCACGGCACATTATTAACCCGAACCGACCCGTAAATATTCTACAGTCGTTCGTTGCCGTCCGTTGCCGCCCGTTGTGGCACGTCGTTGCATCGGAGTGCAACCCACGGTAACTCACGGCAACTCGGGGCAAATCAGGGCAACTCATGGCAAATCTAAACGACAAATTGGTGAAATCCGTTTTTCGTTTGTGTTTAAACTCGAATCGTCGAGATATGAAAGAATTTTAACAATTCATTTTTTTCATTTCCCACTGAACAGTACGAACTTTTACCGCAACCCGTTTTTCGACGCGCGAGACGAATAATACCAATGTAACGCACGGCACATTATTAACCCGAACCGACCCGTAAATATTCTACAGTCGTTCGTTGCCGTCCGTTGCCGCCCGTTGTGGCACGTCGTTCCATCGGAGTGCAACCCACGGTAACTCACGGCAACTCGGGGCAAATCAGGGCAACTCATGGCAAATCTAAACGACAAATTGGTGAAATCCGTTTTTCGTTTGTGTTTAAACTCGAATCGTCGAGATATGAAAGAATTTTAAAAATTCATTTTTTTCATTTCCCACTGAACAGTACGAACTTTCTCGTAGAAATTCAATTTTATTCATCTCCCACTGAACAGTACGAACTTTGTCGTAGAAATCCAATTTTATTCATTTCCCACTGAACAGTACGAACTTTTACCGCAACCCGTTTTTCGACGCGCGAGACGAATAATACCAATGTAACGCACGGCACATTATTAACCCGAACCGACCCGTAAATATTCTACAGTCGTTCGTTGCCGTCCGTAGCCGCCCGTTGTGGCACGTCGTTGCATCGGAGTGCAACCCACGGTAACTCACGGCAACTCGGGGCAAATCAGGGCAACTCATGGCAAATCTAAACGACAAATTGGTGAAATCCGTTTTTCGTTTGTGTTTAAACTCGAATCGTCGAGATATGAAAGAATTTTAACAATTCATTTTTTTCATTTCCCACTGAACAGTACGAACTTTCTCGTAGAAATTCAATTTTATTCATCTCCCACTGAACAGTACGAACTTTGTCGTAGAAATCCAATTTTATTCATTTCCCACTGAACAGTACGAACTTTTACCGCAACCCGTTTTTCGACGCGCGAGACGAATAATACCAATGTAACGCACGGCACATTATTAACCCGAACCGACCCGTAAATATTCTACAGTCGTTCGTTGCCGTCCGTTGCCGCCCGTTGTGGCACGTCGTTGCATCGGAGTGCAACCCACGGTAACTCACGGCAACTCGGGGCAAATCAGGGCAACTCATGGCAAATCTAAACGACAAATTGGTGAAATCCGTTTTTCGTTTGTGTTTAAACTCGAATCGTCGAGATATGAAAGAATTTTAACAATTCATTTTTTTCATTTCCCACTGAACAGTACGAACTTTCTCGTAAAAATTCAATTTTATTCATCTCCCACTGAACAGTACGAACTTTGTCGTAGAAATCAAATTTTATTCATTTCCCACTGAACAGTACGAACTTTTACCGCAACCCGTTTTTCGACGCGCGAGACGAATAATACCAATGTAACGCACGGCACATTATTAACCCGAACCGACCCGTAAATATTCTACAGTCGTTCGTTGCCGTCCGTTGCCGCCCGTTGTGGCACGTCGTTGCATCGGAGTGCAACCCACGGTAACTCACGGCAACTCGGGGCAAATCAGGGCAACTCATGGCAAATCTAAACGACAAATTGGTGAAATCCGTTTTTCGTTTGTGTTTAAACTCGAATCGTCGAGATATGAAAGAATTTTAACAATTCATTTTTTTCATTTCCCACTGAACAGTACGAACTTTCTCGTAGAAATTCAATTTTATTCATCTCCCACTGAACAGTACGAACTTTGTCGTAGAAATCCAATTTTATTCATTTCCCACTGAACAGTACGAACTTTCTCGTAGAAATTCAATTTTATTCATCTCCCACTGAACAGTACGAACCTTTACCGCAACCCGTTTTTCGACGCGCGAGACGAATAATACCAATGTAACGCACGGCACATTATTAACCCGAACCGACCCGTAAATATTCTACAGTCGTTCGTTGCCGTCCGTTGCCGCCCGTTGTGGCACGTCGTTGCATCGGAGTGCAACCCACGGTAACTCACGGCAACTCGGGGCAAATCAGGGCAACTCATGGCAAATCTAAACGACAAATTGGTGAAATCCGTTTTTCGTTTGTGTTTAAACTCGAATCGTCGAGATATGAAAGAATTTTAACAATTCATTTTTTTCATTTCCCACTGAACAGTACGAACTTTCTCGTAGAAATTCAATTTTATTCATCTCCCACTGAACAGTACGAACTTTGTCGTAGAAATCCAATTTTATTCATTTCCCACTGAACAGTACGAACTTTCTCGTAGAAATTCAATTTTATTCATCTCCCACTGAACAGTACGAACTTTGTCGTAGAAATCCAATTTTATTCATTTCCCACTGAACAGTACGAACCTTTACCGCAACCCGTTTTTCGACGCGCGAGACGAATAATACCAATGTAACGCACGGCACATTATTAACCCGAACCGACCCGTAAATATTCTACAGTCGTTCGTTGCCGTCCGTTGCCGCCCGTTGTGGCACGTCGTTGCATCGGAGTGCAACCCACGGTAACTCACGGCAACTCGGGGCAAATCAGGGCAACTCATGGCAAATCTAAACGACAAATTGGTGAAATCCGTTTTTCGTTTGTGTTTAAACTCGAATCGTCGAGATATGAAAGAATTTTAACAATTCATTTTTTTCATTTCCCACTGAACAGTACGAACTTTCTCGTAGAAATTCAATTTTATTCATCTCCCACTGAACAGTACGAACTTTGTCGTAGAAATCCAATTTTATTCATTTCCCACTGAACAGTACGAACTTTCTCGTAGAAATTCAATTTTATTCATCTCCCACTGAACAGTACGAACTTTGTCGTAGAAATCCAATTTTATTCATTTCCCACTGAACAGTACGAACTTTTACCGCAACCCGTTTTTCGACGCGCGAGACGAATAATACCAATGTAACGCACGGCACATTATTAACCCGAACCGACCCCTAAATATTCTACAGTCGTTCGTTGCCGTCCGTTGCCGCCCGTTGTGGCACGTCGTTGCATCGGAGTGCAACCCACGGTAACTCACGGCAACTCGGGGCAAATCAGGGCAACTCATGGCAAATCTAAACGACAAATTGGTGAAATCCGTTTTTCGTTTGTGTTTAAACTCGAATCGTCGAGATATGAAAGAATTTTAACAATTCATTTTTTTCATTTCCCACTGAACAGTACGAACTTTCTCGTAGAAATTCAATTTTATTCATCTCCCACTGAACAGTACGAACTTTGTCGTAGAAATCCAATTTTATTCATTTCCCACTGAACAGTACGAACTTTTACCGCAACCCGTTTTTCGACGCGCGAGACGAATAATACCAATGTAACGCACGGCACATTATTAACCCGAACCGACCCGTAAATATTCTACAGTCGTTCGTTGCCGTCCGTTGCCGCCCGTTGTGGCACGTCGTTGCATCGGAGTGCAACCCACGGTAACTCACGGCAACTCGGGGCAAATCAGGGCAACTCATGGCAAATCTAAACGACAAATTGGTGAAATCCGTTTTTCGTTTGTGTTTAAACTCGAATCGTCGAGATATGAAAGAATTTTAACAATTCATTTTTTTCATTTCCCACTGAACAGTACGAACTTTCTCGTAGAAATTCAATTTTATTCATCTCCCACTGAACAGTACGAACTTTGTCGTAGAAATCCAATTTTATTCATTTCCCACTGAACAGTACGAACTTTTACCGCAACCCGTTTTTCGACGCGCGAGACGAATAATACCAATGTAACGCACGGCACATTATTAACCCGAACCGACCCGTAAATATTCTACAGTCGTTCGTTGCCGTCCGTTGCCGCCCGTTGTGGCACGTCGTTGCATCGGAGTGCAACCCACGGTAACTCACGGCAACTCGGGGCAAATCAGGGCAACTCATGGCAAATCTAAACGACAAATTGTTGAAATCCGTTTTTCGTTTGTGTTTAATCTCGAATCGTCGAGATATGAAAGAATTTTAACAATTCATTTTTTTCATTTCCCACTGAACAGTACGAACTTTCTCGTAGAAATTCAATTTTATTCATCTCCCACTGAACAGTACGAACTTTGTCGTAGAAATCCAATTTTATTCATTTCCCACTGAACAGTACGAACTTTTACCGCAACCCGTTTTTCGACGCGCGAGACGAATAATACCAATGTAACGCACGGCACATTATTAACCCGAACCGACCCGTAAATATTCTACAGTCGTTCGTTGCCGTCCGTTGCCGCCCGTTGTGGCACGTCGTTGCATCGGAGTGCAACCCACGGTAACTCACAGCAACTCGGGGCAAATCAGGGCAACTCATGGCAAATCTAAACGACAAATTGGTGAAATCCGTTTTTCGTTTGTGTTTAAACTCGAATCGTCGAGATATGAAAGAATTTTAACAATTCATTTTTTTCATTTCCCACTGAACAGTACGAACTTTCTCGTAGAAATTCAATTTTATTCATCTCCCACTGAACAGTACGAACTTTGTCGTAGAAATCCAATTTTATTCATTTCCCACTGAACAGTACGAACTTTTACCGCAACCCGTTTTTCGACGCGCGAGACGAATAATACCAATGTAACGCACGGCACATTATTAACCCGAACCGACCCGTAAATATTCTACAGTCGTTCGTTGCCGTCCGTTGCCGCCCGTTGTGGCACGTCGTTGCATCGGAGTGCAACCCACGGTAACTCACGGCAACTCGGGGCAAATCAGGGCAACTCATGGCAAATCTAAACGACAAATTGGTGAAATCCGTTTTTCGTTTGTGTTTAAACTCGAATCGTCGAGATATGAAAGAATTTTAACAATTCATTTTTTTCATTTCCCACTGAACAGTACGAACTTTCTCGTAGAAATTCAATTTTATTCATCTCCCACTGAACAGTACGAACTTTGTCGTAGAAATCCAATTTTATTCATTTCCCACTGAACAGTACGAACTTTTACCGCAACCCGTTTTTCGACGCGCGAGACGAATAATACCAATGTAACGCACGGCACATTATTAACCCGAACCGACCCGTAAATATTCTACAGTCGTTCGTTGCCGTCCGTTGCCGCCCGTTGTGGCACGTCGTTGCATCGGAGTGCAACCCACGGTAACTCACGGCAACTCGGGGCAAATCAGGGCAACTCATGGCAAATCTAAACGACAAATTGGTGAAATCCGTTTTTCGTTTGTGTTTAAACTCGAATCGTCGAGATATGAAAGAATTTTAACAATTCATTTTTTTCATTTCCCACTGAACAGTACGAACTTTCTCGTAGAAATTCAATTTTATTCATCTCCCACTGAACAGTACGAACTTTGTCGTAGAAATCCAATTTTATTCATTTCCCACTGAACAGTACGAACTTTTACCGCAACCCGTTTTTCGACGCGCGAGACGAATAATACCAATGTAACGCACGGCACATCATTAACCCGAACCGACCCGTAAATATTCTACAGTCGTTCGTTGCCGTCCGTTGCCGCCCGTTGTGGCACGTCGTTGCATCGGAGTGCAACCCACGGTAACTCACGGCAACTCGGGGCAAATCAGGGCAACTCATGGCAAATCTAAACGACAAATTGGTGAAATCCGTTTTTCGTTTGTGTTTAAACTCGAATCGTCGAGATATGAAAGAATTTTAACAATTCATTTTTTTCATTTCCCACTGAACAGTACGAACTTTTTCGTAGAAATTCAATTTTATTCATCTCCCACTGAACAGTACGAACTTTGTCGTAGAAATCAAATTTTATTCATTTCCCACTGAACAGTACGAACTTTTACCGCAACCCGTTTTTCGACGCGCGAGACGAATAATACCAATGTAACGCACGGCACATTATTAACCCGAACCGACCCGTAAATATTCTACAGTCGTTCGTTGCCGTCCGTTGCCGCCCGTTGTGGCACGTCGTTGCATCGGAGTGCAACCCACGGTAACTCACGGCAACTCGGGGCAAATCAGGGCAACTCATGGCAAATCTAAACGACAAATTGGTGAAATCCGTTTTTCGTTTGTGTTTAAACTCGAATCGTCGAGATATGAAAGAATTTTAACAATTCATTTTTTTCATTTCCCACTGAACAGTACGAACTTTCTCGTAGAAATTCAATTTTATTCATCTCCCACTGAACAGTACGAACTTTGTCGTAGAAATCCAATTTTATTCATTTCCCACTGAACAGTACGAACTTTTACCGCAACCCGTTTTTCGACGCGCGAGACGAATAATACCAATGTAACGCACGGCACATTATTAACCCGAACCGACCCGTAAATATTCTACAGTCGTTCGTTGCCGTCCGTTGCCGCCCGTTGTGGCACGTCGTTGCATCGGAGTGCAACCCACGGTAACTCACGGCAACTCGGGGCAAATCAGGGCAACTCATGGCAAATCTAAACGACAAATTGGTGAAATCCGTTTTTCGTTTGTGTTTAAACTCGAATCGTCGAGATATGAAAGAATTTTAACAATTCATTTTTTTCATTTCCCACTGAACAGTACGAACTTTCTCGTAGAAATTCAATTTTATTCATCTCCCACTGAACAGTACGAACTTTGTCGTAGAAATCCAATTTTATTCATTTCCCACTGAACAGTACGAACTTTTACCGCAACCCGTTTTTCGACGCGCGAGACGAATAATACCAATGTAACGCACGGCACATTATTAACCCGAACCGACCCGTAAATATTCTACAGTCGTTCGTTGCCGTCCGTTGCCGCCCGTTGTGGCACGTCGTTGCATCGGAGTGCAACCCACGGTAACTCACGGCAACTCGGGGCAAATCAGGGCAACTCATGGCAAATCTAAACGACAAATTGGTGAAATCCGTTTTTCGTTTGTGTTTAAACTCGAATCGTCGAGATATGAAAGAATTTTAACAATTCATTTTTTTCATTTCCCACTGAACAGTACGAACTTTCTCGTAGAAATTCAATTTTATTCATCTCCCACTGAACAGTACGAACTTTGTCGTAGAAATCCAATTTTATTCATTTCCCACTGAACAGTACGAACTTTTACCGCAACCCGTTTTTCGACGCGCGAGACGAATAATACCAATGTAACGCACGGCACATCATTAACCCGAACCGACCCGTAAATATTCTACAGTCGTTCGTTGCCGTCCGTTGCCGCCCGTTGTGGCACGTCGTTGCATCGGAGTGCAACCCACGGTAACTCACGGCAACTCGGGGCAAATCAGGGCAACTCATGGCAAATCTAAACGACAAATTGGTGAAATCCGTTTTTCGTTTGTGTTTAAACTCGAATCGTCGAGATATGAAAGAATTTTAACAATTCATTTTTTTCATTTCCCACTGAACAGTACGAACTTTTTCGTAGAAATTCAATTTTATTCATCTCCCACTGAACAGTACGAACTTTGTCGTAGAAATCAAATTTTATTCATTTCCCACTGAACAGTACGAACTTTTACCGCAACCCGTTTTTCGACGCGCGAGACGAATAATACCAATGTAACGCACGGCACATTATTAACCCGAACCGACCCGTAAATATTCTACAGTCGTTCGTTGCCGTCCGTTGCCGCCCGTTGTGGCACGTCGTTGCATCGGAGTGCAACCCACGGTAACTCACGGCAACTCGGGGCAAATCAGGGCAACTCATGGCAAATCTAAACGACAAATTGGTGAAATCCGTTTTTCGTTTGTGTTTAAACTCGAATCGTCGAGATATGAAAGAATTTTAACAATTCATTTTTTTCATTTCCCACTGAACAGTACGAACTTTCTCGTAGAAATTCAATTTTATTCATCTCCCACTGAACAGTACGAACTTTGTCGTAGAAATCCAATTTTATTCATTTCCCACTGAACAGTACGAACTTTTACCGCAACCCGTTTTTCGACGCGCGAGACGAATAATACCAATGTAACGCACGGCACATTATTAACCCGAACCGACCCGTAAATATTCTACAGTCGTTCGTTGCCGTCCGTTGCCGCCCGTTGTGGCACGTCGTTGCATCGGAGTGCAACCCACGGTAACTCACGGCAACTCGGGGCAAATCAGGGCAACTCATGGCAAATCTAAACGACAAATTGGTGAAATCCGTTTTTCGTTTGTGTTTAAACTCGAATCGTCGAGATATGAAAGAATTTTAACAATTCATTTTTTTCATTTCCCACTGAACAGTACGAACTTTCTCGTAGAAATTCAATTTTATTCATCTCCCACTGAACAGTACGAACTTTGTCGTAGAAATCCAATTTTATTCATTTCCCACTGAACAGTACGAACTTTTACCGCAACCCGTTTTTCGACGCGCGAGACGAATAATACCAATGTAACGCACGGCACATTATTAACCCGAACCGACCCGTAAATATTCTACAGTCGTTCGTTGCCGTCCGTTGCCGCCCGTTGTGGCACGTCGTTGCATCGGAGTGCAACCCACGGTAACTCACGGCAACTCGGGGCAAATCAGGGCAACTCATGGCAAATCTAAACGACAAATTGGTGAAATCCGTTTTTCGTTTGTGTTTAAACTCGAATCGTCGAGATATGAAAGAATTTTAACAATTCATTTTTTTCATTTCCCACTGAACAGTACGAACTTTCTCGTAGAAATTCAATTTTATTCATCTCCCACTGAACAGTACGAACTTTGTCGTAGAAATCCAATTTTATTCATTTCCCACTGAACAGTACGAACTTTTACCGCAACCCGTTTTTCGACGCGCGAGACGAATAATACCAATGTAACGCACGGCACATTATTAACCCGAACCGACCCGTAAATATTCTACAGTCGTTCGTTGCCGTCCGTTGCCGCCCGTTGTGGCACGTCGTTGCATCGGAGTGCAACCCACGGTAACTCACGGCAACTCGGGGCAAATCAGGGCAACTCATGGCAAATCTAAACGACAAATTGGTGAAATTCGTTTTTCGTTTGTGTTTAAACTCGAATCGTCGAGATATGAAAGAATTTTAACAATTCATTTTTTTCATTTCCCACTGAACAGTACGAACTTTCTCGTAGAAATTCAATTTTATTCATCTCCCACTGAACAGTACGAACTTTGTCGTAGAAATCCAATTTTATTCATTTCCCACTGAACAGTACGAACTTTCTCGTAGAAATTCAATTTTATTCATCTCCCACTGAACAGTACGAACTTTGTCGTAGAAATCCAATTTTATTCATTTCCCACTGAACAGTACGAACTTTTACCGCAACCCGTTTTTCGACGCGCGAGACGAATAATACCAATGTAACGCACGGCACATTATTAACCCGACCCGACCCGTAAATATTCTACAGTCGTTCGTTGCCGTTCGTTGCCGCCCGTTGTGGCACGTCGTTGCATCGGAGTGCAACCCACGGTAACTCACGGCAACTCGGGGCAAATCAGGGCAACTCATGGCAAATCTAAACGACAAATTGGTGAAATCCGTTTTTCGTTTGTGTTTAAACTCGAATCGTCGAGATATGAAAGAATTTTAACAATTCATTTTTTTCATTTCCCACTGAACAGTACGAACTTTCTCGTAGAAATTCAATTTTATTCATCTCCCACTGAACAGTACGAACTTTGTCGTAGAAATCCAATTTTATTCATTTCCCACTGAACAGTACGAACTTTTACCGCAACCCGTTTTTCGACGCGCGAGACGAATAATACCAATGTAACGCACGGCACATTATTAACCCGAACCGACCCGTAAATATTCTACAGTCGTTCGTTGCCGTCCGTTGCCGCCCGTTGTGGCACGTCGTTGCATCGGAGTGCAACCCACGGTAACTCACGGCAACTCGGGGCAAATCAGGGCAACTCATGGCAAATCTAAACGACGAATTGGTGAAATTCGTTTTTCGTTTGTGTTTAAACTCGAATCGTCGAGATATGAAAGAATTTTAACAATTCATTTTTTTCATTTCCCACTGAACAGTACGAACTTTCTCGTAGAAATTCAATTTTATTCATCTCCCACTGAACAGTACGAACTTTGTCGTAGAAATCCAATTTTATTCATTTCCCACTGAACAGTACGAACTTTCTCGTAGAAATTCAATTTTATTCATCTCCCACTGAACAGTACGAACTTTGTCGTAGAAATCCAATTTTATTCATTTCCCACTGAACAGTACGAACTTTTACCGCAACCCGTTTTTCGACGCGCGAGACGAATAATACCAATGTAACGCACGGCACATTATTAACCCGAACCGACCCGTAAATATTCTACAGTCGTTCGTTGCCGTCCGTTGCCGCCCGTTGTGGCACGTCGTTGCATCGGAGTGCAACCCACGGTAACTCACGGCAACTCGGGGCAAATCAGGGCAACTCATGGCAAATCTAAACGACAAATTGGTGAAATCCGTTTTTCGTTTGTGTTTAAACTCGAATCGTCGAGATATGAAAGAATTTTAACAATTCATTTTTTTCATTTCCCACTGAACAGTACGAACTTTCTCGTAGAAATTCAATTTTATTCATCTCCCACTGAACAGTACGAACTTTGTCGTAGAAATCAAATTTTATTCATTTCCCACTGAACAGTACGAACTTTTACCGCAACCCGTTTTTCGACGCGCGAGACGAATAATACCAATGTAACGCACGGCACATTATTAACCCGAACCGACCCGTAAATTTTCTACAGTCGTTCGTTGCCGTCCGTTGCCGCCCGTTGTGGCACGTCGTTGCATCGAAGTGCAACCCACGGTAACTCACGGCAACTCCGGGCAAATCAGGGCAACTCATGGCAAATCTAAACGACAAATTGGTGAAATCCGTTTTTCGTTTGTGTTTAAACTCGAATCGTCGAGATATGAAAGAATTTTAACAATTCATTTTTTTCATTTCCCACTGAACAGTACGAACTTTCTCGTAGAAATTCAATTTTATTCATCTCCCACTGAACAGTACGAACTTTGTCGTAGAAATCCAATTTTATTCATTTCCCACTGAACAGTACGAACTTTTACCGCAACCCGTTTTTCGACGCGCGAGACGAATAATACCAATGTAACGCACGGCACATTATTAACCCGAACCGACCCGTAAATATTCTACAGTCGTTCGTTGCCGTCCGTTGCCGCCCGTTGTGGCACGTCGTTGCATCGGAGTGCAACCCACGGTAACTCACGGCAACTCGGGGCAAATCAGGGCAACTCATGGCAAATCTAAACGACAAATTGGTGAAATCCGTTTTTCGTTTGTGTTTAAACTCGAATCGTCGAGATATGAAAGAATTTTAACAATTCATTTTTTTCATTTCCCACTGAACAGTACGAACTTTCTCGTAGAAATTCAATTTTATTCATCTCCCACTGAACAGTACGAACTTTGTCGTAGAAATCCAATTTTATTCATTTCCCACTGAACAGTACGAACTTTTACCGCAACCCGTTTTTCGACGCGCGAGACGAATAATACCAATGTAACGCACGGCACATTATTAACCCGAACCGACCCGTAAATATTCTACAGTCGTTCGTTGCCGTCCGTTGCCGCCCGTTGTGGCACGTCGTTGCATCGGAGTGCAACCCACGGTAACTCACGGCAACTCGGGGCAAATCAGGGCAACTCATGGCAAATCTAAACGACAAATTGGTGAAATCCGTTTTTCGTTTGTGTTTAAACTCGAATCGTCGAGATATGAAAGAATTTTAACAATTCATTTTTTTCATTTCCCACTGAACAGTACGAACTTTCTCGTAGAAATTCAATTTTATTCATCTCCCACTGAACAGTACGAACTTTGTCGTAGAAATCCAATTTTATTCATTTCCCACTGAACAGTACGAACTTTTACCGCAACCCGTTTTTCGACGCGCGAGACGAATAATACCAATGTAACGCACGGCACATTATTAACCCGAACCGACCCGTAAATATTCTACAGTCGTTCGTTGCCGTCCGTTGCCGCCCGTTGTGGCACGTCGTTGCATCGGAGTGCAACCCACGGTAACTCACGGCAACTCGGGGCAAATCAGGGCAACTCATGGCAAATCTAAACGACAAATTGGTGAAATCCGTTTTTCGTTTGTGTTTAAACTCGAATCGTCGAGATATGAAAGAATTTTAACAATTCATTTTTTTCATTTCCCACTGAACAGTACGAACTTTCTCGTAGAAATTCAATTTTATTCATCTCCCACTGAACAGTACGAACTTTGTCGTAGAAATCCAATTTTATTCATTTCCCACTGAACAGTACGAACTTTTACCGCAACCCGTTTTTCGACGCGCGAGACGAATAATACCAATGTAACGCACGGCACATTATTAACCCGAACCGACCCGTAAATATTCTACAGTCGTTCGTTGCCGTCCGTTGCCGCCCGTTGAGGCACGTCGTTGCATCGGAGTGCAACCCACGGTAACTCACGGCAACTCGGGGCAAATCAGGGCAACTCATGGCAAATCTAAACGACAAATTGGTGAAATCCGTTTTTCGTTTGTGTTTAAACTCGAATCGTCGAGATATGAAAGAATTTTAACAATTCATTTTTTTCATTTCCCACTGAACAGTACGAACTTTCTCGTAGAAATTCAATTTTATTCATCTCCCACTGAACAGTACGAACTTTGTCGTAGAAATCCAATTTTATTCATTTCCCACTGAACAGTACGAACTTTTACCGCAACCCGTTTTTCGACGCGCGAGACGAATAATACCAATGTAACGCACGGCACATTATTAACCCGAACCGACCCGTAAATATTCTACAGTCGTTCGTTGCCGTCCGTTGCCGCCCGTTGTGGCACGTCGTTGCATCGGAGTGCAACCCACGGTAACTCACGGCAACTCGGGGCAAATCAGGGCAACTCATGGCAAATCTAAACGACAAATTGGTGAAATCCGTTTTTCGTTTGTGTTTAAACTCGAATCGTCGAGATATGAAAGAATTTTAACAATTCATTTTTTTCATTTCCCACTGAACAGTACGAACTTTCTCGTAGAAATTCAATTTTATTCATCTCCCACTGAACAGTACGAACTTTGTCGTAGAAATCCAATTTTATTCATTTCCCACTGAACAGTACGAACTTTTACCGCAACCCGTTTTTCGACGCGCGAGACGAATAATACCAATGTAACGCACGGCACATTATTAACCCGACCCGACCCGTAAATATTCTACAGTCGTTCGTTGCCGTTCGTTGCCGCCCGTTGTGGCACGTCGTTGCATCGGAGTGCAACCCACGGTAACTCACGGCAACTCGGGGCAAATCAGGGCAACTCATGGCAAATCTAAACGACAAATTGGTGAAATCCGTTTTTCGTTTGTGTTTAAACTCGAATCGTCGAGATATGAAAGAATTTTAACAATTCATTTTTTTCATTTCCCACTGAACAGTACGAACTTTCTCGTAGAAATTCAATTTTATTCATCTCCCACTGAACAGTACGAACTTTGTCGTAGAAATCCAATTTTATTCATTTCCCACTGAACAGTACGAACTTTTACCGCAACCCGTTTTTCGACGCGCGAGACGAATAATACCAATGTAACGCACGGCACATTATTAACCCGACCCGACCCGTAAATATTCTACAGTCGTTCGTTGCCGTTCGTTGCCGCCCGTTGTGGCACGTCGTTGCATCGGAGTGCAACCCACGGTAACTCACGGCAACTCGGGGCAAATCAGGGCAACTCATGGCAAATCTAAACGACAAATTGGTGAAATCCGTTTTTCGTTTGTGTTTAAACTCGAATCGTCGAGATATGAAAGAATTTTAACAATTCATTTTTTTCATTTCCCACTGAACAGTACGAACTTTCTCGTAGAAATTCAATTTTATTCATCTCCCACTGAACAGTACGAACTTTGTCGTAGAAATCCAATTTTATTCATTTCCCACTGAACAGTACGAACTTTTACCGCAACCCGTTTTTCGACGCGCGAGACGAATAATACCAATGTAACGCACGGCACATTATTAACCCGAACCGACCCGTAAATATTCTACAGTCGTTCGTTGCCGTCCGTTGCCGCCCGTTGTGGCACGTCGTTGCATCGGAGTGCAACCCACGGTAACTCACGGCAACTCGGGGCAAATCAGGGCAACTCATGGCAAATCTAAACGACGAATTGGTGAAATTCGTTTTTCGTTTGTGTTTAAACTCGAATCGTCGAGATATGAAAGAATTTTAACAATTCATTTTTTTCATTTCCCACTGAACAGTACGAACTTTCTCGTAGAAATTCAATTTTATTCATCTCCCACTGAACAGTACGAACTTTGTCGTAGAAATCCAATTTTATTCATTTCCCACTGAACAGTACGAACTTTCTCGTAGAAATTCAATTTTATTCATCTCCCACTGAACAGTACGAACTTTGTCGTAGAAATCCAATTTTATTCATTTCCCACTGAACAGTACGAACTTTTACCGCAACCCGTTTTTCGACGCGCGAGACGAATAATACCAATGTAACGCACGGCACATTATTAACCCGAACCGACCCGTAAATATTCTACAGTCGTTCGTTGCCGTCCGTTGCCGCCCGTTGTGGCACTTCGTTGCATCGGAGTACAACCCACGGTAACTCACGGCAACTCGGGGCAAATCAGGGCAACTCATGGCAAATCTAAACGACAAATTGGTGAAATCCGTTTTTCGTTTGTGTTTAAACTCGAATCGTCGAGATATGAAAGAATTTTAACAATTCATTTTTTTCATTTCCCACTGAACAGTACGAACTTTCTCGTAGAAATTCAATTTTATTCATCTCCCACTGAACAGTACAAACTTTGTCGTAGAAATCCAATTTTATTCATTTCCCACTGAACAGTACGAACTTTTACCGCAACCCGTTTTTCGACGCGCGAGACGAATAATACCAATGTAACGCACGGCACATTATTAACCCGAACCGACCCGTAAATATTCTACAGTCGTTCGTTGCCGTCCGTTGCCGCCCGTTGTGGCACGTCGTTGCATCGGAGTGCAACCCACGGTAACTCACGGCAACTCGGGGCAAATCAGGGCAACTCATGGCAAATCTAAACGACAAATTGGTGAAATCCGTTTTTCGTTTGTGTTTAAACTCGAATCGTCGAGATATGAAAGAATTTTAACAATTCATTTTTTTCATTTCCCACTGAACAGTACGAACTTTCTCGTAGAAATTCAATTTTATTCATCTCCCACTGAACAGTACGAACTTTGTCGTAGAAATCCAATTTTATTCATTTCCCACTGAACAGTACGAACTTTTACCGCAACCCGTTTTTCGACGCGCGAGACGAATAATACCAATGTAACGCACGGCACATTATTAACCCGAACCGACCCGTAAATATTCTACAGTCGTTCGTTGCCGTCCGTTGCCGCCCGTTGTGGCACGTCGTTGCATCGGAGTGCAACCCACGGTAACTCACGGCAACTCGGGGCAAATCAGGGCAACTCATGGCAAATCTAAACGACAAATTGGTGAAATCCGTTTTTCGTTTGTGTTTAAACTCGAATCGTCGAGATATGAAAGAATTTTAACAATTCATTTTTTTCATTTCCCACTGAACAGTACGAACTTTCTCGTAGAAATTCAATTTTATTCATCTCCCACTGAACAGTACGAACTTTGTCGTAGAAATCCAATTTTATTCATTTCCCACTGAACAGTACGAACTTTTACCGCAACCCGTTTTTCGACGCGCGAGACGAATAATACCAATGTAACGCACGGCACATTATTAACCCGAACCGACCCGTAAATATTCTACAGTCGTTCGTTGCCGTCCGTTGCCGCCCGTTGTGGCACGTCGTTGCATCGGAGTGCAACCCACGGTAACTCACGGCAACTCGGGGCAAATCAGGGCAACTCATGGCAAATCTAAACGACAAATTGGTGAAATCCGTTTTTCGTTTGTGTTTAAACTCGAATCGTCGAGATATGAAAGAATTTTAACAATTCATTTTTTTCATTTCCCACTGAACAGTACGAACTTTCTCGTAGAAATTCAATTTTATTCATCTCCCACTGAACAGTACGAACTTTGTCGTAGAAATCCAATTTTATTCATTTCCCACTGAACAGTACGAACTTTTACCGCAACCCGTTTTTCGACGCGCGAGACGAATAATACCAATGTAACGCACGGCACATTATTAACCCGAACCGACCCGTAAATATTCTACAGTCGTTCGTTGCCGTCCGTTGCCGCCCGTTGTGGCACGTCGTTGCATCGGAGTGCAACCCACGGTAACTCACGGCAACTCGGGGCAAATCAGGGCAACTCATGGCAAATCTAAACGACAAATTGGTGAAATCCGTTTTTCGTTTGTGTTTAAACTCGAATCGTCGAGATATGAAAGAATTTTAACAATTCATTTTTTTCATTTCCCACTGAACAGTACGAACTTTCTCGTAGAAATTCAATTTTATTCATCTCCCACTGAACAGTACGAACTTTGTCGTAGAAATCCAATTTTATTCATTTCCCACTGAACAGTACGAACTTTTACCGCAACCCGTTTTTCGACGCGCGAGACGAATAATACCAATGTAACGCACGGCACATTATTAACCCGAACCGACCCGTAAATATTCTACAGTCGTTCGTTGCCGTCCGTTGCCGCCCGTTGTGGCACGTCGTTGCATCGGAGTGCAACCCACGGTAACTCACGGCAACTCGGGGCAAATCAGGGCAACTCATGGCAAATCTAAACGACAAATTGGTGAAATCCGTTTTTCGTTTGTGTTTAAACTCGAATCGTCGAGATATGAAAGAATTTTAACAATTCATTTTTTTCATTTCCCACTGAACAGTACGAACTTTCTCGTAGAAATTCAATTTTATTCATCTCCCACTGAACAGTACGAACTTTGTCGTAGAAATCCAATTTTATTCATTTCCCACTGAACAGTACGAACTTTTACCGCAACTCGTTTTTCGACGCGCGAGACGAATAATACCAATGTAACGCACGGCACATTATTAACCCGAACCGACCCGTAAATATTCTACAGTCGTTCGTTGCCGTCCGTTGCCGCCCGTTGAGGCACGTCGTTGCATCGGAGTGCAACCCACGGTAACTCACGGCAACTCGGGGCAAATCAGGGCAACTCATGGCAAATCTAAACGACAAATTGGTGAAATCCGTTTTTCGTTTGTGTTTAAACTCGAATCGTCGAGATATGAAAGAATTTTAACAATTCATTTTTTTCATTTCCCACTGAACAGTACGAACTTTCTCGTAGAAATTCAATTTTATTCATCTCCCACTGAACAGTACGAACTTTGTCGTAGAAATCCAATTTTATTCATTTCCCACTGAACAGTACGAACTTTTACCGCAACCCGTTTTTCGACGCGCGAGACGAATAATACCAATGTAACGCACGGCACATTATTAACCCGAACCGACCCGTAAATTTTCTACAGTCGTTCGTTGCCGTCCGTTGCCGCCCGTTGTGGCACGTCGTTGCATCGGAGTGCAACCCACGGTAACTCACGGCAACTCCGGGCAAATCAGGGCAACTCATGGCAAATCTAAACGACAAATTGGTGAAATCCGTTTTTCGTTTGTGTTTAAACTCGAATCGTCGAGATATGAAAGAATTTTAACAATTCATTTTTTTTCATTTCCCACTGAACAGTACGAACTTTCTCGTAGAAATTCAATTTTATTCATCTCCCACTGAACAGTACGAACTTTGTCGTAGAAATCCAATTTTATTCATTTCCCACTGAACAGTACGAACTTTTACCGCAACCCGTTTTTCGACGCGCGAGACGAATAATACCAATGTAACGCACGGCACATTATTAACCCGAACCGACCCGTAAATATTCTACAGTCGTTCGTTGCCGTCCGTTGCCGCCCGTTGTGGCACGTCGTTGCATCGGAGTGCAACCCACGGTAACTCACGGCAACTCGGGGCAAATCAGGGCAACTCATGGCAAATCTAAACGACAAATTGGTGAAATTCGTTTTTCGTTTGTGTTTAAACTCGAATCGTCGAGATATGAAAGAATTTTAACAATTCATTTTTTTCATTTCCCACTGAACAGTACGAACTTTCTCGTAGAAATTCAATTTTATTCATCTCCCACTGAACAGTACGAACTTTGTCGTAGAAATCCAATTTTATTCATTTCCCACTGAACAGTACGAACTTTCTCGTAGAAATTCAATTTTATTCATCTCCCACTGAACAGTACGAACTTTGTCGTAGAAATCCAATTTTATTCATTTCCCACTGAACAGTACGAACTTTTACCGCAACCCGTTTTTCGACGCGCGAGACGAATAATACCAATGTAACGCACGGCACATTATTAACCCGACCCGACCCGTAAATATTCTACAGTCGTTCGTTGCCGTTCGTTGCCGCCCGTTGTGGCACGTCGTTGCATCGGAGTGCAACCCACGGTAACTCACGGCAACTCGGGGCAAATCAGGGCAACTCATGGCAAATCTAAACGACAAATTGGTGAAATCCGTTTTTCGTTTGTGTTTAAACTCGAATCGTCGAGATATGAAAGAATTTTAACAATTCATTTTTTTCATTTCCCACTGAACAGTACGAACTTTCTCGTAGAAATTCAATTTTATTCATCTCCCACTGAACAGTACGAACTTTGTCGTAGAAATCCAATTTTATTCATTTCCCACTGAACAGTACGAACTTTTACCGCAACCCGTTTTTCGACGCGCGAGACGAATAATACCAATGTAACGCACGGCACATTATTAACCCGAACCGACCCGTAAATATTCTACAGTCGTTCGTTGCCGTCCGTTGCCGCCCGTTGTGGCACGTCGTTGCATCGGAGTGCAACCCACGGTAACTCACGGCAACTCGGGGCAAATCAGGGCAACTCATGGCAAATCTAAACGACGAATTGGTGAAATTCGTTTTTCGTTTGTGTTTAAACTCGAATCGTCGAGATATGAAAGAATTTTAACAATTCATTTTTTTCATTTCCCACTGAACAGTACGAACTTTCTCGTAGAAATTCAATTTTATTCATCTCCCACTGAACAGTACGAACTTTGTCGTAGAAATCCAATTTTATTCATTTCCCACTGAACAGTACGAACTTTCTCGTAGAAATTCAATTTTATTCATCTCCCACTGAACAGTACGAACTTTGTCGTAGAAATCCAATTTTATTCATTTCCCACTGAACAGTACGAACTTTTACCGCAACCCGTTTTTCGACGCGCGAGACGAATAATACCAATGTAACGCACGGCACATTATTAACCCGAACCGACCCGTAAATATTCTACAGTCGTTCGTTGCCGTCCGTTGCCGCCCGTTGTGGCACGTCGTTGCATCGGAGTGCAACCCACGGTAACTCACGGCAACTCGGGGCAAATCAGGGCAACTCATGGCAAATCTAAACGACAAATTGGTGAAATCCGTTTTTCGTTTGTGTTTAAACTCGAATCGTCGAGATATGAAAGAATTTTAACAATTCATTTTTTTCATTTCCCACTGAACAGTACGAACTTTCTCGTAGAAATTCAATTTTATTCATCTCCCACTGAACAGTACGAACTTTGTCGTAGAAATCAAATTTTATTCATTTCCCACTGAACAGTACGAACTTTTACCGCAACCCGTTTTTCGACGCGCGAGACGAATAATACCAATGTAACGCACGGCACATTATTAACCCGAACCGACCCGTAAATTTTCTACAGTCGTTCGTTGCCGTCCGTTGCCGCCCGTTGTGGCACGTCGTTGCATCGAAGTGCAACCCACGGTAACTCACGGCAACTCCGGGCAAATCAGGGCAACTCATGGCAAATCTAAACGACAAATTGGTGAAATCCGTTTTTCGTTTGTGTTTAAACTCGAATCGTCGAGATATGAAAGAATTTTAACAATTCATTTTTTTTCATTTCCCACTGAACAGTACGAACTTTCTCGTAGAAATTCAATTTTATTCATCTCCCACTGAACAGTACGAACTTTGTCGTAGAAATCCAATTTTATTCATTTCCCACTGAACAGTACGAACTTTTACCGCAACCCGTTTTTCGACGCGCGAGACGAATAATACCAATGTAACGCACGGCACATTATTAACCCGAACCGACCCGTAAATATTCTACAGTCGTTCGTTGCCGTCCGTTGCCGCCCGTTGTGGCACGTCGTTGCATCGGAGTGCAACCCACGGTAACTCACGGCAACTCGGGGCAAATCAGGGCAACTCATGGCAAATCTAAACGACAAATTGGTGAAATTCGTTTTTCGTTTGTGTTTAAACTCGAATCGTCGAGATATGAAAGAATTTTAACAATTCATTTTTTTCATTTCCCACTGAACAGTACGAACTTTCTCGTAGAAATTCAATTTTATTCATCTCCCACTGAACAGTACGAACTTTGTCGTAGAAATCCAATTTTATTCATTTCCCACTGAACAGTACGAACTTTTACCGCAACCCGTTTTTCGACGCGCGAGACGAATAATACCAATGTAACGCACGGCACATTATTAACCCGACCCGACCCGTAAATATTCTACAGTCGTTCGTTGCCGTTCGTTGCCGCCCGTTGTGGCACGTCGTTGCATCGGAGTGCAACCCACGGTAACTCACGGCAACTCGGGGCAAATCAGGGCAACTCATGGCAAATCTAAACGACAAATTGGTGAAATCCGTTTTTCGTTTGTGTTTAAACTCGAATCGTCGAGATATGAAAGAATTTTAACAATTCATTTTTTTCATTTCCCACTGAACAGTACGAACTTTCTCGTAGAAATTCAATTTTATTCATCTCCCACTGAACAGTACGAACTTTGTCGTAGAAATCCAATTTTATTCATTTCCCACTGAACAGTACGAACTTTTACCGCAACCCGTTTTTCGACGCGCGAGACGAATAATACCAATGTAACGCACGGCACATTATTAACCCGAACCGACCCGTAAATATTCTACAGTCGTTCGTTGCCGTCCGTTGCCGCCCGTTGTGGCACGTCGTTGCATCGGAGTGCAACCCACGGTAACTCACGGCAACTCGGGGCAAATCAGGGCAACTCATGGCAAATCTAAACGACGAATTGGTGAAATTCGTTTTTCGTTTGTGTTTAAACTCGAATCGTCGAGATATGAAAGAATTTTAACAATTCATTTTTTTCATTTCCCACTGAACAGTACGAACTTTCTCGTAGAAATTCAATTTTATTCATCTCCCACTGAACAGTACGAACTTTGTCGTAGAAATCCAATTTTATTCATTTCCCACTGAACAGTACGAACTTTCTCGTAGAAATTCAATTTTATTCATCTCCCACTGAACAGTACGAACTTTGTCGTAGAAATCCAATTTTATTCATTTCCCACTGAACAGTACGAACTTTTACCGCAACCCGTTTTTCGACGCGCGAGACGAATAATACCAATGTAACGCACGGCACATTATTAACCCGAACCGACCCGTAAATATTCTACAGTCGTTCGTTGCCGTCCGTTGCCGCCCGTTGTGGCACGTCGTTGCATCGGAGTGCAACCCACGGTAACTCACGGCAACTCGGGGCAAATCAGGGCAACTCATGGCAAATCTAAACGACAAATTGGTGAAATCCGTTTTTCGTTTGTGTTTAAACTCGAATCGTCGAGATATGAAAGAATTTTAACAATTCATTTTTTTCATTTCCCACTGAACAGTACGAACTTTCTCGTAGAAATTCAATTTTATTCATCTCCCACTGAACAGTACGAACTTTGTCGTAGAAATCAAATTTTATTCATTTCCCACTGAACAGTACGAACTTTTACCGCAACCCGTTTTTCGACGCGCGAGACGAATAATACCAATGTAACGCACGGCACATTATTAACCCGAACCGACCCGTAAATTTTCTACAGTCGTTCGTTGCCGTCCGTTGCCGCCCGTTGTGGCACGTCGTTGCATCGAAGTGCAACCCACGGTAACTCACGGCAACTCCGGGCAAATCAGGGCAACTCATGGCAAATCTAAACGACAAATTGGTGAAATCCGTTTTTCGTTTGTGTTTAAACTCGAATCGTCGAGATATGAAAGAATTTTAACAATTCATTTTTTTTCATTTCCCACTGAACAGTACGAACTTTCTCGTAGAAATTCAATTTTATTCATCTCCCACTGAACAGTACGAACTTTGTCGTAGAAATCCAATTTTATTCATTTCCCACTGAACAGTACGAACTTTTACCGCAACCCGTTTTTCGACGCGCGAGACGAATAATACCAATGTAACGCACGGCACATTATTAACCCGAACCGACCCGTAAATATTCTACAGTCGTTCGTTGCCGTCCGTTGCCGCCCGTTGTGGCACGTCGTTGCATCGGAGTGCAACCCACGGTAACTCACGGCAACTCGGGGCAAATCAGGGCAACTCATGGCAAATCTAAACGACAAATTGGTGAAATTCGTTTTTCGTTTGTGTTTAAACTCGAATCGTCGAGATATGAAAGAATTTTAACAATTCATTTTTTTCATTTCCCACTGAACAGTACGAACTTTCTCGTAGAAATTCAATTTTATTCATCTCCCACTGAACAGTACGAACTTTGTCGTAGAAATCCAATTTTATTCATTTCCCACTGAACAGTACGAACTTTTACCGCAACTCGTTTTTCGACGCGCGAGACGAATAATACCAATGTAACGCACGGCACATTATTAACCCGAACCGACCCGTAAATATTCTACAGTCGTTCGTTGCCGTCCGTTGCCGCCCGTTGAGGCACGTCGTTGCATCGGAGTGCAACCCACGGTAACTCACGGCAACTCGGGGCAAATCAGGGCAACTCATGGCAAATCTAAACGACAAATTGGTGAAATCCGTTTTTCGTTTGTGTTTAAACTCGAATCGTCGAGATATGAAAGAATTTTAACAATTCATTTTTTTCATTTCCCACTGAACAGTACGAACTTTCTCGTAGAAATTCAATTTTATTCATCTCCCACTGAACAGTACGAACTTTGTCGTAGAAATCCAATTTTATTCATTTCCCACTGAACAGTACGAACTTTTACCGCAACCCGTTTTTCGACGCGCGAGACGAATAATACCAATGTAACGCACGGCACATTATTAACCCGAACCGACCCGTAAATATTCTACAGTCGTTCGTTGCCGTCCGTTGCCGCCCGTTGTGGCACGTCGTTGCATCGGAGTGCAACCCACGGTAACTCACGGCAACTCGGGGCAAATCAGGGCAACTCATGGCAAATCTAAACGACAAATTGGTGAAATCCGTTTTTCGTTTGTGTTTAAACTCGAATCGTCGAGATATGAAAGAATTTTAACAATTCATTTTTTTCATTTCCCACTGAACAGTACGAACTTTCTCGTAGAAATTCAATTTTATTCATCTCCCACTGAACAGTACGAACTTTGTCGTAGAAATCAAATTTTATTCATTTCCCACTGAACAGTACGAACTTTTACCGCAACCCGTTTTTCGACGCGCGAGACGAATAATACCAATGTAACGCACGGCACATTATTAACCCGAACCGACCCGTAAATTTTCTACAGTCGTTCGTTGCCGTCCGTTGCCGCCCGTTGTGGCACGTCGTTGCATCGGAGTGCAACCCACGGTAACTCACGGCAACTCCGGGCAAATCAGGGCAACTCATGGCAAATCTAAACGACAAATTGGTGAAATCCGTTTTTCGTTTGTGTTTAAACTCGAATCGTCGAGATATGAAAGAATTTTAACAATTCATTTTTTTTCATTTCCCACTGAACAGTACGAACTTTCTCGTAGAAATTCAATTTTATTCATCTCCCACTGAACAGTACGAACTTTGTCGTAGAAATCCAATTTTATTCATTTCCCACTGAACAGTACGAACTTTTACCGCAACCCGTTTTTCGACGCGCGAGACGAATAATACCAATGTAACGCACGGCACATTATTAACCCGAACCGACCCGTAAATATTCTACAGTCGTTCGTTGCCGTCCGTTGCCGCCCGTTGTGGCACGTCGTTGCATCGGAGTGCAACCCACGGTAACTCACGGCAACTCGGGGCAAATCAGGGCAACTCATGGCAAATCTAAACGACAAATTGGTGAAATTCGTTTTTCGTTTGTGTTTAAACTCGAATCGTCGAGATATGAAAGAATTTTAACAATTCATTTTTTTCATTTCCCACTGAACAGTACGAACTTTCTCGTAGAAATTCAATTTTATTCATCTCCCACTGAACAGTACGAACTTTGTCGTAGAAATCCAATTTTATTCATTTCCCACTGAACAGTACGAACTTTCTCGTAGAAATTCAATTTTATTCATCTCCCACTGAACAGTACGAACTTTGTCGTAGAAATCCAATTTTATTCATTTCCCACTGAACAGTACGAACTTTTACCGCAACCCGTTTTTCGACGCGCGAGACGAATAATACCAATGTAACGCACGGCACATTATTAACCCGACCCGACCCGTAAATATTCTACAGTCGTTCGTTGCCGTTCGTTGCCGCCCGTTGTGGCACGTCGTTGCATCGGAGTGCAACCCACGGTAACTCACGGCAACTCGGGGCAAATCAGGGCAACTCATGGCAAATCTAAACGACAAATTGGTGAAATCCGTTTTTCGTTTGTGTTTAAACTCGAATCGTCGAGATATGAAAGAATTTTAACAATTCATTTTTTTCATTTCCCACTGAACAGTACGAACTTTCTCGTAGAAATTCAATTTTATTCATCTCCCACTGAACAGTACGAACTTTGTCGTAGAAATCCAATTTTATTCATTTCCCACTGAACAGTACGAACTTTTACCGCAACCCGTTTTTCGACGCGCGAGACGAATAATACCAATGTAACGCACGGCACATTATTAACCCGAACCGACCCGTAAATATTCTACAGTCGTTCGTTGCCGTCCGTTGCCGCCCGTTGTGGCACGTCGTTGCATCGGAGTGCAACCCACGGTAACTCACGGCAACTCGGGGCAAATCAGGGCAACTCATGGCAAATCTAAACGACGAATTGGTGAAATTCGTTTTTCGTTTGTGTTTAAACTCGAATCGTCGAGATATGAAAGAATTTTAACAATTCATTTTTTTCATTTCCCACTGAACAGTACGAACTTTCTCGTAGAAATTCAATTTTATTCATCTCCCACTGAACAGTACGAACTTTGTCGTAGAAATCCAATTTTATTCATTTCCCACTGAACAGTACGAACTTTCTCGTAGAAATTCAATTTTATTCATCTCCCACTGAACAGTACGAACTTTGTCGTAGAAATCCAATTTTATTCATTTCCCACTGAACAGTACGAACTTTTACCGCAACCCGTTTTTCGACGCGCGAGACGAATAATACCAATGTAACGCACGGCACATTATTAACCCGAACCGACCCGTAAATATTCTACAGTCGTTCGTTGCCGTCCGTTGCCGCCCGTTGTGGCACGTCGTTGCATCGGAGTGCAACCCACGGTAACTCACGGCAACTCGGGGCAAATCAGGGCAACTCATGGCAAATCTAAACGACAAATTGGTGAAATCCGTTTTTCGTTTGTGTTTAAACTCGAATCGTCGAGATATGAAAGAATTTTAACAATTCATTTTTTTCATTTCCCACTGAACAGTACGAACTTTCTCGTAGAAATTCAATTTTATTCATCTCCCACTGAACAGTACGAACTTTGTCGTAGAAATCAAATTTTATTCATTTCCCACTGAACAGTACGAACTTTTACCGCAACCCGTTTTTCGACGCGCGAGACGAATAATACCAATGTAACGCACGGCACATTATTAACCCGAACCGACCCGTAAATTTTCTACAGTCGTTCGTTGCCGTCCGTTGCCGCCCGTTGTGGCACGTCGTTGCATCGAAGTGCAACCCACGGTAACTCACGGCAACTCCGGGCAAATCAGGGCAACTCATGGCAAATCTAAACGACAAATTGGTGAAATCCGTTTTTCGTTTGTGTTTAAACTCGAATCGTCGAGATATGAAAGAATTTTAACAATTCATTTTTTTTCATTTCCCACTGAACAGTACGAACTTTCTCGTAGAAATTCAATTTTATTCATCTCCCACTGAACAGTACGAACTTTGTCGTAGAAATCCAATTTTATTCATTTCCCACTGAACAGTACGAACTTTTACCGCAACCCGTTTTTCGACGCGCGAGACGAATAATACCAATGTAACGCACGGCACATTATTAACCCGAACCGACCCGTAAATATTCTACAGTCGTTCGTTGCCGTCCGTTGCCGCCCGTTGTGGCACGTCGTTGCATCGGAGTGCAACCCACGGTAACTCACGGCAACTCGGGGCAAATCAGGGCAACTCATGGCAAATCTAAACGACAAATTGGTGAAATTCGTTTTTCGTTTGTGTTTAAACTCGAATCGTCGAGATATGAAAGAATTTTAACAATTCATTTTTTTCATTTCCCACTGAACAGTACGAACTTTCTCGTAGAAATTCAATTTTATTCATCTCCCACTGAACAGTACGAACTTTGTCGTAGAAATCCAATTTTATTCATTTCCCACTGAACAGTACGAACTTTCTCGTAGAAATTCAATTTTATTCATCTCCCACTGAACAGTACGAACTTTGTCGTAGAAATCCAATTTTATTCATTTCCCACTGAACAGTACGAACTTTTACCGCAACCCGTTTTTCGACGCGCGAGACGAATAATACCAATGTAACGCACGGCACATTATTAACCCGAACCGACCCGTAAATATTCTACAGTCGTTCGTTGCCGTCCGTTGCCGCCCGTTGTGGCACTTCGTTGCATCGGAGTACAACCCACGGTAACTCACGGCAACTCGGGGCAAATCAGGGCAACTCATGGCAAATCTAAACGACAAATTGGTGAAATCCGTTTTTCGTTTGTGTTTAAACTCGAATCGTCGAGATATGAAAGAATTTTAACAATTCATTTTTTTCATTTCCCACTGAACAGTACGAACTTTCTCGTAGAAATTCAATTTTATTCATCTCCCACTGAACAGTACAAACTTTGTCGTAGAAATCCAATTTTATTCATTTCCCACTGAACAGTACGAACTTTTACCGCAACCCGTTTTTCGACGCGCGAGACGAATAATACCAATGTAACGCACGGCACATTATTAACCCGAACCGACCCGTAAATATTCTACAGTCGTTCGTTGCCGTCCGTTGCCGCCCGTTGTGGCACGTCGTTGCATCGGAGTGCAACCCACGGTAACTCACGGCAACTCGGGGCAAATCAGGGCAACTCATGGCAAATCTAAACGACAAATTGGTGAAATCCGTTTTTCGTTTGTGTTTAAACTCGAATCGTCGAGATATGAAAGAATTTTAACAATTCATTTTTTTCATTTCCCACTGAACAGTACGAACTTTCTCGTAGAAATTCAATTTTATTCATCTCCCACTGAACAGTACGAACTTTGTCGTAGAAATCCAATTTTATTCATTTCCCACTGAACAGTACGAACTTTTACCGCAACCCGTTTTTCGACGCGCGAGACGAATAATACCAATGTAACGCACGGCACATTATTAACCCGAACCGACCCGTAAATATTCTACAGTCGTTCGTTGCCGTCCGTTGCCGCCCGTTGTGGCACGTCGTTGCATCGGAGTGCAACCCACGGTAACTCACGGCAACTCGGGGCAAATCAGGGCAACTCATGGCAAATCTAAACGACAAATTGGTGAAATCCGTTTTTCGTTTGTGTTTAAACTCGAATCGTCGAGATATGAAAGAATTTTAACAATTCATTTTTTTCATATCCCACTGAACAGTACGAACTTTCTCGTAGAAATTCAATTTTATTCATCTCCCACTGAACAGTACGAACTTTGTCGTAGAAATCCAATTTTATTCATTTCCCACTGAACAGTACGAACTTTTACCGGAACCCGTTTTTCGACGCGCGAGACGAATAATACCAATGTAACGCACGGCACATTATTAACCCGAACCGACCCGTAAATATTCTACAGTCGTTCGTTGCCGTCCGTTGCCGCCCGTTGTGGCACGTCGTTGCATCGGAGTGCAACCCACGGTAACTCACGGCAACTCGGGGCAAATCAGGGCAACTCATGGCAAATCTAAACGACAAATTGGTGAAATCCGTTTTTCGTTTGTGTTTAAACTCGAATCGTCGAGATATGAAAGAATTTTAAAAATTCATTTTTTTCATTTCCCACTGAACAGTACGAACTTTCTCGTAGAAATTCAATTTTATTCATCTCCCACTGAACAGTACGAACTTTGTCGTAGAAATCCAATTTTATTCATTTCCCACTGAACAGTACGAACTTTTACCGCAACCCGTTTTTCGACGCGCGAGACGAATAATACCAATGTAACGCACGGCACATTATTAACCCGAACCGACCCGTAAATATTCTACAGTCGTTCGTTGCCGTCCGTAGCCGCCCGTTGTGGCACGTCGTTGCATCGGAGTGCAACCCACGGTAACTCACGGCAACTCGGGGCAAATCAGGGCAACTCATGGCAAATCTAAACGACAAATTGGTGAAATCCGTTTTTCGTTTGTGTTTAAACTCGAATCGTCGAGATATGAAAGAATTTTAACAATTCATTTTTTTCATTTCCCACTGAACAGTACGAACTTTCTCGTAGAAATTCAATTTTATTCATCTCCCACTGAACAGTACGAACTTTGTCGTAGAAATCCAATTTTATTCATTTCCCACTGAACAGTACGAACTTTTACCGCAACCCGTTTTTCGACGCGCGAGACGAATAATACCAATGTAACGCACGGCACATTATTAACCCGAACCGACCCGTAAATATTCTACAGTCGTTCGTTGCCGTCCGTTGCCGCCCGTTGTGGCACTTCGTTGCATCGGAGTGCAACCCACGGTAACTCTCGGCAACTCGGGGCAAATCAGGGCAACTCATGGCAAATCTAAACGACAAATTGGTGAAATCCGTTTTTCGTTTGTGTTTAAACTCGAATCGTCGAGATATGAAAGAATTTTAACAATTCATTTTTTTCATTTCCCACTGAACAGTACGAACTTTCTCGTAGAAATTCAATTTTATTCATCTCCCACTGAACAGTACGAACTTTGTCGTAGAAATCCAATTTTATTCATTTCCCACTGAACAGTACGAACTTTTACCGCAACCCGTTTTTCGACGCGCGAGACGAATAATACCAATGTAACGCACGGCACATTATTAACCCGAACCGACCCGTAAATATTCTACAGTCGTTCGTTGCCGTCCGTTGCCGCCCGTTGTGGCACGTCGTTGCATCGGAGTGCAACCCACGGTAACTCACGGCAACTCGGGGCAAATCAGGGCAACTCATGGCAAATCTAAACGACAAATTGGTGAAATCCGTTTTTCGTTTGTGTTTAAACTCGAATCGTCGAGATATGAAAGAATTTTAACAATTCATTTTTTTCATTTCCCACTGAACAGTACGAACTTTCTCGTAGAAATTCAATTTTATTCATCTCCCACTGAACAGTACGAACTTTGTCGTAGAAATCCAATTTTATTCTATAGAAATTTCTAATATGTTTCAAAATGCTGCTAGAACGCCAAATCGCTCATATCTGACACCTTTTTATTTTTTGGACTTACGGTTACCAAGATAGCGATTAAAAATATTATTATGAGGTCTTGTGTAACTTTGGCACCCGTTAAGATAGAAATTTCTAATATGTTTCAAAATGCTGCTAGAACGCCAAATCGCTCATATCTGACACCTTTTTATTTTTTGGACTTACGGTTACCGAGATAGCGATTAAAAATATTATTAAGAGGTCTTGTGTAACTTTGGCACCCGTTAAGATAGAAATTTCTAATATGTTTCAAAATGCTGCTAGAACGCCAAATCGCTCATATCTGACACCTTTTTATTTTTTGGACTTACGGTTACCGAGATAGCGATTAAAAATATTATTAAGAGGTCTTGTGTAACTTTGGCACCCGTTAAGATAGAAATTTCTAATATGTTTCAAAATGCTGCTAGAACGCCAAATCGCTCATATCTGACACCTTTTTATTTTTTGGACTTACGGTTACCGAGATAACGATTAAAAATATTATTAAGAGGTCTTGTGTAACTTTGGCACCCGTTAAGATAGAAATTTCTAATATGTTTCAAAATGCTGCTAGAACGCCAAATCGCTCATATCTGACACCTTTTTATTTTTTGGACTTACGGTTACCGAGATAGCGATTAAAAATATTATTAAGAGGTCTTGTGTAACTTTGGCACCCGTTAAGATAGAAATTTCTAATATGTTTCAAAATGCTGCTAGAACGCCAAATCGCTCATATCTGACACCTTTTTATTTTTTGGACTTACGGTTACCGAGATAGCGATTAAAAATATTATTAAGAGGTCTTGTGTAACTTTGGCACCCGTTAAGATAGAAATTTCTAATATGTTTCAAAATGCTGCTAGAACGCCAAATCGCTCATATCTGACACCTTTTTATTTTTTGGACTTACGGTTACCGAGATAGCGATTAAAAATATTATTAAGAGGTCTTGTGTAACTTTGGCACCCGTTAAGATAGAAATTTCTAATATGTTTCAAAATGCTGCTAGAACGCCAAATCGCTCATATCTGACACCTTTTTATTTTTTGGACTTACGGTTACCGAGATAGCGATTAAAAATATTATTAAGAGGTCTTGTGTAACTTTGGCACCCGTTAAGATAGAAATTTCTAATATGTTTCAAAATGCTGCTAGAACGCCAAATCGCTCATATCTGACACCTTTTTATTTTTTGGACTTACGGTTACCGAGATAGCGATTAAAAATATTATTAAGAGGTCTTGTGTAACTTTGGCACCCGTTAAGATAGAAATTTCTAATATGTTTCAAAATGCTGCTAGAACGCCAAATCGCTCATATCTGACACCTTTTTATTTTTTGGACTTACGGTTACCGAGATAGCGATTAAAAATATTATTAAGAGGTCTTGTGTAACTTTGGCACCCGTTAAGATAGAAATTTCTAATATGTTTCAAAATGCTGCTAGAACGCCAAATCGCTCATATCTGACACCTTTTTATTTTTTGGACTTACGGTTACCGAGATAGCGATTAAAAATATTATTAAGAGGTCTTGTGTAACTTTGGCACCCGTTAAGATAGAAATTTCTAATATGTTTCAAAATGCTGCTAGAACGCCAAATCGCTCATATCTGACACCTTTTTATTTTTTGGACTTACGGTTACCGAGATAGCGATTAAAAATATTATTAAGAGGTCTTGTGTAACTTTGGCACCAGTTAAGATAGAAATTTCTAATATGTTTCAAAATGCTGCTAGAACGCCAAATCGCTCATATCTGACACCTTTTTATTTTTTGGACTTACGGTTACCGAGATAGCGATTAAAAATATTATTAAGAGGTCTTGTGTAACTTTGGCACCCGTTAAGATAGAAATTTCTAATATGTTTCAAAATGCTGCTAGAACGCCAAATCGCTCATATCTGACACCTTTTTATTTTTTGGACTTACGGTTACCGAGATAGCGATTAAAAATATTATTAAGAGGTCTTGTGTAACTTTGGCACCCGTTAAGATAGAAATTTCTAATATGTTTCAAAATGCTGCTAGAACGCCAAATCGCTCATATCTGACACCTTTTTATTTTTTGGACTTACGGTTACCGAGATAGCGATTAAAAATATTATTAAGAGGTCTTGTGTAACTTTGGCACCCGTTAAGATAGAAATTTCTAATATGTTTCAAAATGCTGCTAGAACGCCAAATCGCTCATATCTGACACCTTTTTATTTTTTGGACTTACGGTTACCGAGATAACGATTAAAAATATTATTAAGAGGTCTTGTGTAACTTTGGCACCCGTTAAGATAGAAATTTCTAATATGTTTCAAAATGCTGCTAGAACGCCAAATCGCTCATATCTGACACCTTTTTATTTTTTGGACTTACGGTTACCGAGATAGCGATTAAAAATATTATTAAGAGGTCTTGTGTAACTTTGGCACCCGTTAAGATAGAAATTTCTAATATGTTTCAAAATGCTGCTAGAACGCCAAATCGCTCATATCTGACACCTTTTTATTTTTTGGACTTACGGTTACCGAGATAGCGATTAAAAATATTATTAAGAGGTCTTGTGTAACTTTGGCACCCGTTAAGATAGAAATTTCTAATATGTTTCAAAATGCTGCTAGAACGCCAAATCGCTCATATCTGACACCTTTTTATTTTTTGGACTTACGGTTACCGAGATAGCGATTAAAAATATTATTAAGAGGTCTTGTGTAACTTTGGCACCCGTTAAGATAGAAATTTCTAATATGTTTCAAAATGCTGCTAGAACGCCAAATCGCTCATATCTGACACCTTTTTATTTTTTGGACTTACGGTTACCGAGATAGCGATTAAAAATATTATTAAGAGGTCTTGTGTAACTTTGGCACCCGTTAAGATAGAAATTTCTAATATGTTTCAAATTGCTGCTAGAACGCCAAATCGCTCATATCTGACACCTTTTTATTTTTTGGACTTACGGTTACCGAGATAGCGATTAAAAATGTTATTAAGAGGTCTTGTGTAACTTTGGCACCCGTTAAGATAGAAATTTCTAATATGTTTCAAAATGCTGCTAGAACGCCAAATCGCTCATATCTGACACCTTTTTATTTTTTGGACTTACGGTTACCGAGATAGCGATTAAAAATATTATTAAGAGGTCTTGTGTAACTTTGGCACCCGTTAAGATAGAAATTTCTAATATGTTTCAAAATGCTGCTAGAACGCCAAATCGCTCATATCTGACACCTTTTTATTTTTTGGACTTACGGTTACCGAGATAGCGATTAAAAATATTATTAAGAGGTCTTGTGTAACTTTGGCACCCGTTAAGATAGAAATTTCTAATATGTTTCAAAATGCTGCTAGAACGCCAAATCGCTCATATCTGACACCTTTTTATTTTTTGGACTTACGGTTACCGAGATAGCGATTAAAAATATTATTAAGAGGTCTTGTGTAACTTTGGCACCCGTTAAGATAGAAATTTCTAATATGTTTCAAAATGCTGCTAGAACGCCAAATCGCTCATATCTGACACCTTTTTATTTTTTGGACTTACGGTTACCGAGATAGCGATTAAAAATATTATTAAGAGGTCTTGTGTAACTTTGGCACCCGTTAAGATAGAAATTTCTAATATGTTTCAAAATGCTGCTAGAACGCCAAATCGCTCATATCTGACACCTTTTTATTTTTTGGACTTACGGTTACCGAGATAGCGATTAAAAATATTATTAAGAGGTCTTGTGTAACTTTGGCACCCGTTAAGATAGAAATTTCTAATATCTTTCAAAATGCTGCTAGAACGCCAAATCGCTCATATCTGACACCTTTTTATTTTTTGGACTTACGGTTACCGAGATAGCGATTAAAAATATTATTAAGAGGTCTTGTGTAACTTTGGCACCCGTTAAGATAGAAATTTCTAATATGTTTCAAAATGCTGCTAGAACGCCAAATCGCTCATATCTGACACCTTTTTATTTTTTGGACTTACGGTTACCGAGATAGCGATTAAAAATATTATTAAGAGGTCTTGTGTAACTTTGGCACCCGTTAAGATAGAAATTTCTAATATGTTTCAAAATGCTGCTAGAACGCCAAATCGCTCATATCTGACACCTTTTTATTTTTTGGACTTACGGTTACCGAGATAGCGATTAAAAATATTATTAAGAGGTCTTGTGTAACTTTGGCACCCGTTAAGATAGAAATTTCTAATATCTTTCAAAATGCTGCTAGAACGCCAAATCGCTCATATCTGACACCTTTTTATTTTTTGGACTTACGGTTACCGAGATAGCGATTAAAAATATTATTAAGAGCTCTTGTGTAACTTTGGCACCCGTTAAGATAGAAATTTCTAATATGTTTCAAAATGCTGCTAGAACGCCAAATCGCTCATATCTGACACCTTTTTATTTTTTGGACTTACGGTTACCGAGATAGCGATTAAAAATATTATTAAGAGGTCTTGTGTAACTTTGGCACCCGTTAAGATAGAAATTTCTAATATGTTTCAAAATGCTGCTAGAACGCCAAATCGCTCATATCTGACACCTCTTTATTTTTTGGACTTACGGTTACCGAGATAGCGATTAAAAATATTATTAAGAGGTCTTGTGTAACTTTGGCACCCGTTAAGATAGAAATTTCTAATATGTTTCAAAATGCTGCTAGAACGCCAAATCGCTCATATCTGACACCTTTTTATTTTTTGGACTTACGGTTACCGAGATAGCGATTAAAAATATTATTAAGAGGTCTTGTGTAACTTTGGCACCCGTTAAGATAGAAATTTCTAATATGTTTCAAAATGCTGCTAGAACGCCAAATCGCTCATATCTGACACCTTTTTATTTTTTGGACTTACGGTTACCGAGATAGCGATTAAAAATATTATTAAGAGGTCTTGTGTAACTTTGGCACCCGTTAAGATAGAAATTTCTAATATGTTTCAAAATGCTGCTAGAACGCCAAATCGCTCATATCTGACACCTTTTTATTTTTTGGACTTACGGTTACCGAGATAGCGATTAAAAATATTATTAAGAGGTCTTGTGTAACTTTGGCACCCGTTAAGATAGAAATTTCTAATATGTTTCAAAATGCTGCTAGAACGCCAAATCGCTCATATCTGACACCTTTTTATTTTTTGGACTTACGGTTACCGAGATAGCGATTAAAAATATTATTAAGAGGTCTTGTGTAACTTTGGCACCCGTTAAGATAGAAATTTCTAATATGTTTCAAAATGCTGCTAGAACGCCAAATCGCTCATATCTGACACCTTTTTATTTTTTGGACTTACGGTTACCGAGATAGCGATTAAAAATATTATTAAGAGGTCTTGTGTAACTTTGGCACCCGTTAAGATAGAAATTTCTAATATGTTTCAAAATGCTGCTAGAACGCCAAATCGCTCATATCTGACACCTTTTTATTTTTTGGACTTACGGTTACCGAGATAGCGATTAAAAATATTATTAAGAGGTCTTGTGTAACTTTGGCACCCGTTAAGATAGAAATTTCTAATATGTTTCAAAATGCTGCTAGAACGCCAAATCGCTCATATCTGACACCTTTTTATTTTTTGGACTTACGGTTACCGAGATAGCGATTAAAAATATTATTAAGAGGTCTTGTGTAACTTTGGCACCCGTTAAGATAGAAATTTCTAATATGTTTCAAAATGCTGCTAGAACGCCAAATCGCTCATATCTGACACCTTTTTATTTTTTGGACTTACGGTTACCGAGATAGCGATTAAAAATATTATTAAGAGGTCTTGTGTAACTTTGGCACCCGTTAAGATAGAAATTTCTAATATGTTTCAAAATGCTGCTAGAACGCCAAATCGCTCATATCTGACACCTTTTTATTTTTTGGACTTACGGTTACCGAGATAGCGATTAAAAATATTATTAAGAGGTCTTGTGTAACTTTGGCACCCGTTAAGATAGAAATTTCTAATATGTTTCAAAATGCTGCTAGAACGCCAAATCGCTCATATCTGACACCTTTTTATTTTTTGGACTTACGGTTACCGAGATAGCGATTAAAAATATTATTAAGAGGTCTTGTGTAACTTTGGCACCCGTTAAGATAGAAATTTCTAATATGTTTCAAAATGCTGCTAGAACGCCAAATCGCTCATATCTGACACCTTTTTATTTTTTGGACTTACGGTTACCGAGATAGCGATTAAAAATATTATTAAGAGGTCTTGTGTAACTTTGGCACCCGTTAAGATAGAAATTTCTAATATGTTTCAAAATGCTGCTAGAACGCCAAATCGCTCATATCTGACACCTTTTTATTTTTTGGACTTACGGTTACCGAGATAGCGATTAAAAATATTATTAAGAGGTCTTGTGTAACTTTGGCACCCGTTAAGATAGAAATTTCTAATATGTTTCAAAATGCTGCTAGAACGCCAAATCGCTCATATCTGACACCTTTTTATTTTTTGGACTTACGGTTACCGAGATAGCGATTAAAAATATTATTAAGAGGTCTTGTGTAACTTTGGCACCCGTTAAGATAGAAATTTCTAATATGTTTCAAAATGCTGCTAGAACGCCAAATCGCTCATATCTGACACCTTTTTATTTTTTGGACTTACGGTTACCGAGATAGCGATTAAAAATATTATTAAGAGGTCTTGTGTAACTTTGGCACCCGTTAAGATAGAAATTTCTAATATGTTTCAAAATGCTGCTAGAACGCCAAATCGCTCATATCTGACACCTTTTTATTTTTTGGACTTACGGTTACCGAGATAGCGATTAAAAATATTATTAAGAGGTCTTGTGTAACTTTGGCACCCGTTAAGATAGAAATTTCTAATATGTTTCAAAATGCTGCTAGAACGCCAAATCGCTCATATCTGACACCTTTTTATTTTTTGGACTTACGGTTACCGAGATAGCGATTAAAAATATTATTAAGAGGTCTTGTGTAACTTTGGCACCCGTTAAGATAGAAATTTCTAATATGTTTCAAAATGCTGCTAGAACGCCAAATCGCTCATATCTGACACCTTTTTATTTTTTGGACTTACGGTTACCGAGATAGCGATTAAAAATATTATTAAGAGGTCTTGTGTAACTTTGGCACCCGTTAAGATAGAAATTTCTAATATGTTTCAAAATGCTGCTAGAACGCCAAATCGCTCATATCTGACACCTTTTTATTTTTTGGACTTACGGTTACCGAGATAGCGATTAAAAATATTATTAAGAGGTCTTGTGTAACTTTGGCACCCGTTAAGATAGAAATTTCTAATATGTTTCAAAATGCTGCTAGAACGCCAAATCGCTCATATCTGACACCTTTTTATTTTTTGGACTTACGGTTACCGAGATAGCGATTAAAAATATTATTAAGAGGTCTTGTGTAACTTTGGCACCCGTTAAGATAGAAATTTCTAATATGTTTCAAAATGCTGCTAGAACGCCAAATCGCTCATATCTGACACCTTTTTATTTTTTGGACTTACGGTTACCGAGATAGCGATTAAAAATATTATTAAGAGGTCTTGTGTAACTTTGGCACCCGTTAAGATAGAAATTTCTAATATGTTTCAAAATGCTGCTAGAACGCCAAATCGCTCATATCTGACACCTTTTTATTTTTTGGACTTACGGTTACCGAGATAGCGATTAAAAATATTATTAAGAGGTCTTGTGTAACTTTGGCACCCGTTAAGATAGAAATTTCTAATATGTTTCAAAATGCTGCTAGAACGCCAAATCGCTCATATCTGACACCTTTTTATTTTTTGGACTTACGGTTACCGAGATAGCGATTAAAAATATTATTAAGAGGTCTTGTGTAACTTTGGCACCCGTTAAGATAGAAATTTCTAATATGTTTCAAAATGCTGCTAGAACGCCAAATCGCTCATATCTGACACCTTTTTATTTTTTGGACTTACGGTTACCGAGATAGCGATTAAAAATATTATTAAGAGGTCTTGTGTAACTTTGGCACCCGTTAAGATAGAAATTTCTAATATGTTTCAAAATGCTGCTAGAACGCCAAATCGCTCATATCTGACACCTTTTTATTTTTTGGACTTACGGTTACCGAGATAGCGATTAAAAATATTATTAAGAGGTCTTGTGTAACTTTGGCACCCGTTAAGATAGAAATTTCTAATATGTTTCAAAATGCTGCTAGAACGCCAAATCGCTCATATCTGACACCTTTTTATTTTTTGGACTTACGGTTACCGAGATAGCGATTAAAAATATTATTAAGAGGTCTTGTGTAACTTTGGCACCCGTTAAGATAGAAATTTCTAATATGTTTCAAAATGCTGCTAGAACGCCAAATCGCTCATATCTGACACCTTTTTATTTTTTGGACTTACGGTTACCGAGATAGCGATTAAAAATATTATTAAGAGGTCTTGTGTAACTTTGGCACCCGTTAAGATAGAAATTTCTAATATGTTTCAAAATGCTGCTAGAACGCCAAATCGCTCATATCTGACACCTTTTTATTTTTTGGACTTACGGTTACCGAGATAGCGATTAAAAATATTATTAAGAGGTCTTGTGTAACTTTGGCACCCGTTAAGATAGAAATTTCTAATATGTTTCAAAATGCTGCTAGAACGCCAAATCGCTCATATCTGACACCTTTTTATTTTTTGGACTTACGGTTACCGAGATAGCGATTAAAAATATTATTAAGAGGTCTTGTGTAACTTTGGCACCCGTTAAGATAGAAATTTCTAATATGTTTCAAAATGCTGCTAGAACGCCAAATCGCTCATATCTGACACCTTTTTATTTTTTGGACTTACGGTTACCGAGATAGCGATTAAAAATATTATTAAGAGGTCTTGTGTAACTTTGGCACCCGTTAAGATAGAAATTTCTAATATGTTTCAAAATGCTGCTAGAACGCCAAATCGCTCATATCTGACACCTTTTTATTTTTTGGACTTACGGTTACCGAGATAGCGATTAAAAATATTATTAAGAGGTCTTGTGTAACTTTGGCACCCGTTAAGATAGAAATTTCTAATATGTTTCAAAATGCTGCTAGAACGCCAAATCGCTCATATCTGACACCTTTTTATTTTTTGGACTTACGGTTACCGAGATAGCGATTAAAAATATTATTAAGAGGTCTTGTGTAACTTTGGCACCCGTTAAGATAGAAATTTCTAATATGTTTCAAAATGCTGCTAGAACGCCAAATCGCTCATATCTGACACCTTTTTATTTTTTGGACTTACGGTTACCGAGATAGCGATTAAAAATATTATTAAGAGGTCTTGTGTAACTTTGGCACCCGTTAAGATAGAAATTTCTAATATGTTTCAAAATGCTGCTAGAACGCCAAATCGCTCATATCTGACACCTTTTTATTTTTTGGACTTACGGTTACCGAGATAGCGATTAAAAATATTATTAAGAGGTCTTGTGTAACTTTGGCACCCGTTAAGATAGAAATTTCTAATATGTTTCAAAATGCTGCTAGAACGCCAAATCGCTCATATCTGACACCTTTTTATTTTTTGGACTTACGGTTACCGAGATAGCGATTAAAAATATTATTAAGAGGTCTTGTGTAACTTTGGCACCCGTTAAGATAGAAATTTCTAATATGTTTCAAAATGCTGCTAGAACGCCAAATCGCTCATATCTGACACCTTTTTATTTTTTGGACTTACGGTTACCGAGATAGCGATTAAAAATATTATTAAGAGGTCTTGTGTAACTTTGGCACCCGTTAAGATAGAAATTTCTAATATGTTTCAAAATGCTGCTAGAACGCCAAATCGCTCATATCTGACACCTTTTTATTTTTTGGACTTACGGTTACCGAGATAGCGATTAAAAATATTATTAAGAGGTCTTGTGTAACTTTGGCACCCGTTAAGATAGAAATTTCTAATATGTTTCAAAATGCTGCTAGAACGCCAAATCGCTCATATCTGACACCTTTTTATTTTTTGGACTTACGGTTACCGAGATAGCGATTAAAAATATTATTAAGAGGTCTTGTGTAACTTTGGCACCCGTTAAGATAGAAATTTCTAATATGTTTCAAAATGCTGCTAGAACGCCAAATCGCTCATATCTGACACCTTTTTATTTTTTGGACTTACGGTTACCGAGATAGCGATTAAAAATATTATTAAGAGGTCTTGTGTAACTTTGGCACCCGTTAAGATAGAAATTTCTAATATGTTTCAAAATGCTGCTAGAACGCCAAATCGCTCATATCTGACACCTTTTTATTTTTTGGACTTACGGTTACCGAGATAGCGATTAAAAATATTATTAAGAGGTCTTGTGTAACTTTGGCACCCGTTAAGATAGAAATTTCTAATATGTTTCAAAATGCTGCTAGAACGCCAAATCGCTCATATCTGACACCTTTTTATTTTTTGGACTTACGGTTACCGAGATAGCGATTAAAAATATTATTAAGAGGTCTTGTGTAACTTTGGCACCCGTTAAGATAGAAATTTCTAATATGTTTCAAAATGCTGCTAGAACGCCAAATCGCTCATATCTGACACCTTTTTATTTTTTGGACTTACGGTTACCGAGATAGCGATTAAAAATATTATTAAGAGGTCTTGTGTAACTTTGGCACCCGTTAAGATAGAAATTTCTAATATGTTTCAAAATGCTGCTAGAACGCCAAATCGCTCATATCTGACACCTTTTTATTTTTTGGACTTACGGTTACCGAGATAGCGATTAAAAATATTATTAAGAGGTCTTGTGTAACTTTGGCACCCGTTAAGATAGAAATTTCTAATATGTTTCAAAATGCTGCTAGAACGCCAAATCGCTCATATCTGACACCTTTTTATTTTTTGGACTTACGGTTACCGAGATAGCGATTAAAAATATTATTAAGAGGTCTTGTGTAACTTTGGCACCCGTTAAGATAGAAATTTCTAATATGTTTCAAAATGCTGCTAGAACGCCAAATCGCTCATATCTGACACCTTTTTATTTTTTGGACTTACGGTTACCGAGATAGCGATTAAAAATATTATTAAGAGGTCTTGTGTAACTTTGGCACCCGTTAAGATAGAAATTTCTAATATGTTTCAAAATGCTGCTAGAACGCCAAATCGCTCATATCTGACACCTTTTTATTTTTTGGACTTACGGTTACCGAGATAGCGATTAAAAATATTATTAAGAGGTCTTGTGTAACTTTGGCACCCGTTAAGATAGAAATTTCTAATATGTTTCAAAATGCTGCTAGAACGCCAAATCGCTCATATCTGACACCTTTTTATTTTTTGGACTTACGGTTACCGAGATAGCGATTAAAAATATTATTAAGAGGTCTTGTGTAACTTTGGCACCCGTTAAGATAGAAATTTCTAATATGTTTCAAAATGCTGCTAGAACGCCAAATCGCTCATATCTGACACCTTTTTATTTTTTGGACTTACGGTTACCGAGATAGCGATTAAAAATATTATTAAGAGGTCTTGTGTAACTTTGGCACCCGTTAAGATAGAAATTTCTAATATGTTTCAAAATGCTGCTAGAACGCCAAATCGCTCATATCTGACACCTTTTTATTTTTTGGACTTACGGTTACCGAGATAGCGATTAAAAATATTATTAAGAGGTCTTGTGTAACTTTGGCACCCGTTAAGATAGAAATTTCTAATATGTTTCAAAATGCTGCTAGAACGCCAAATCGCTCATATCTGACACCTTTTTATTTTTTGGACTTACGGTTACCGAGATAGCGATTAAAAATATTATTAAGAGGTCTTGTGTAACTTTGGCACCCGTTAAGATAGAAATTTCTAATATGTTTCAAAATGCTGCTAGAACGCCAAATCGCTCATATCTGACACCTTTTTATTTTTTGGACTTACGGTTACCGAGATAGCGATTAAAAATATTATTAAGAGGTCTTGTGTAACTTTGGCACCCGTTAAGATAGAAATTTCTAATATGTTTCAAAATGCTGCTAGAACGCCAAATCGCTCATATCTGACACCTTTTTATTTTTTGGACTTACGGTTACCGAGATAGCGATTAAAAATATTATTAAGAGGTCTTGTGTAACTTTGGCACCCGTTAAGATAGAAATTTCTAATATGTTTCAAAATGCTGCTAGAACGCCAAATCGCTCATATCTGACACCTTTTTATTTTTTGGACTTACGGTTACCGAGATAGCGATTAAAAATATTATTAAGAGGTCTTGTGTAACTTTGGCACCCGTTAAGATAGAAATTTCTAATATGTTTCAAAATGCTGCTAGAACGCCAAATCGCTCATATCTGACACCTTTTTATTTTTTGGACTTACGGTTACCGAGATAGCGATTAAAAATATTATTAAGAGGTCTTGTGTAACTTTGGCACCCGTTAAGATAGAAATTTCTAATATGTTTCAAAATGCTGCTAGAACGCCAAATCGCTCATATCTGACACCTTTTTATTTTTTGGACTTACGGTTACCGAGATAGCGATTAAAAATATTATTAAGAGGTCTTGTGTAACTTTGGCACCCGTTAAGATAGAAATTTCTAATATGTTTCAAAATGCTGCTAGAACGCCAAATCGCTCATATCTGACACCTTTTTATTTTTTGGACTTACGGTTACCGAGATAGCGATTAAAAATATTATTAAGAGGTCTTGTGTAACTTTGGCACCCGTTAAGATAGAAATTTCTAATATGTTTCAAAATGCTGCTAGAACGCCAAATCGCTCATATCTGACACCTTTTTATTTTTTGGACTTACGGTTACCGAGATAGCGATTAAAAATATTATTAAGAGGTCTTGTGTAACTTTGGCACCCGTTAAGATAGAAATTTCTAATATGTTTCAAAATGCTGCTAGAACGCCAAATCGCTCATATCTGACACCTTTTTATTTTTTGGACTTACGGTTACCGAGATAGCGATTAAAAATATTATTAAGAGGTCTTGTGTAACTTTGGCACCCGTTAAGATAGAAATTTCTAATATGTTTCAAAATGCTGCTAGAACGCCAAATCGCTCATATCTGACACCTTTTTATTTTTTGGACTTACGGTTACCGAGATAGCGATTAAAAATATTATTAAGAGGTCTTGTGTAACTTTGGCACCCGTTAAGATAGAAATTTCTAATATGTTTCAAAATGCTGCTAGAACGCCAAATCGCTCATATCTGACACCTTTTTATTTTTTGGACTTACGGTTACCGAGATAGCGATTAAAAATATTATTAAGAGGTCTTGTGTAACTTTGGCACCCGTTAAGATAGAAATTTCTAATATGTTTCAAAATGCTGCTAGAACGCCAAATCGCTCATATCTGACACCTTTTTATTTTTTGGACTTACGGTTACCGAGATAGCGATTAAAAATATTATTAAGAGGTCTTGTGTAACTTTGGCACCCGTTAAGATAGAAATTTCTAATATGTTTCAAAATGCTGCTAGAACGCCAAATCGCTCATATCTGACACCTTTTTATTTTTTGGACTTACGGTTACCGAGATAGCGATTAAAAATATTATTAAGAGGTCTTGTGTAACTTTGGCACCCGTTAAGATAGAAATTTCTAATATGTTTCAAAATGCTGCTAGAACGCCAAATCGCTCATATCTGACACCTTTTTATTTTTTGGACTTACGGTTACCGAGATAGCGATTAAAAATATTATTAAGAGGTCTTGTGTAACTTTGGCACCCGTTAAGATAGAAATTTCTAATATCGTTTCAAAATGCTGCTAGAACGCCAAATCGCTCATATCTGACACCTTTTTATTTTTTGGACTTACGGTTACCGAGATAGCGATTAAAAATATTATTAAGAGGTCTTGTGTAACTTTGGCACCCGTTAAGATAGAAATTTCTAATATGTTTCAAAATGCTGCTAGAACGCCAAATCGCTCATATCTGACACCTTTTTATTTTTTGGACTTACGGTTACCGAGATAGCGATTAAAAATATTATTAAGAGGTCTTGTGTAACTTTGGCACCCGTTAAGATAGAAATTTCTAATATGTTTCAAAATGCTGCTAGAACGCCAAATCGCTCATATCTGACACCTTTTTATTTTTTGGACTTACGGTTACCGAGATAGCGATTAAAAATATTATTAAGAGGTCTTGTGTAACTTTGGCACCCGTTAAGATAGAAATTTCTAATATGTTTCAAAATGCTGCTAGAACGCCAAATCGCTCATATCTGACACCTTTTTATTTTTTGGACTTACGGTTACCGAGATAGCGATTAAAAATATTATTAAGAGGTCTTGTGTAACTTTGGCACCCGTTAAGATAGAAATTTCTAATATGTTTCAAAATGCTGCTAGAACGCCAAATCGCTCATATCTGACACCTTTTTATTTTTTGGACTTACGGTTACCGAGATAGCGATTAAAAATATTATTAAGAGGTCTTGTGTAACTTTGGCACCCGTTAAGATAGAAATTTCTAATATGTTTCAAAATGCTGCTAGAACGCCAAATCGCTCATATCTGACACCTTTTTATTTTTTGGACTTACGGTTACCGAGATAGCGATTAAAAATATTATTAAGAGGTCTTGTGTAACTTTGGCACCCGTTAAGATAGAAATTTCTAATATGTTTCAAAATGCTGCTAGAACGCCAAATCGCTCATATCTGACACCTTTTTATTTTTTGGACTTACGGTTACCGAGATAGCGATTAAAAATATTATTAAGAGGTCTTGTGTAACTTTGGCACCCGTTAAGATAGAAATTTCTAATATGTTTCAAAATGCTGCTAGAACGCCAAATCGCTCATATCTGACACCTTTTTATTTTTTGGACTTACGGTTACCGAGATAGCGATTAAAAATATTATTAAGAGGTCTTGTGTAACTTTGGCACCCGTTAAGATAGAAATTTCTAATATGTTTCAAAATGCTGCTAGAACGCCAAATCGCTCATATCTGACACCTTTTTATTTTTTGGACTTACGGTTACCGAGATAGCGATTAAAAATATTATTAAGAGGTCTTGTGTAACTTTGGCACCCGTTAAGATAGAAATTTCTAATATGTTTCAAAATGCTGCTAGAACGCCAAATCGCTCATATCTGACACCTTTTTATTTTTTGGACTTACGGTTACCGAGATAGCGATTAAAAATATTATTAAGAGGTCTTGTGTAACTTTGGCACCCGTTAAGATAGAAATTTCTAATATGTTTCAAAATGCTGCTAGAACGCCAAATCGCTCATATCTGACACCTTTTTATTTTTTGGACTTACGGTTACCGAGATAGCGATTAAAAATATTATTAAGAGGTCTTGTGTAACTTTGGCACCCGTTAAGATAGAAATTTCTAATATGTTTCAAAATGCTGCTAGAACGCCAAATCGCTCATATCTGACACCTTTTTATTTTTTGGACTTACGGTTACCGAGATAGCGATTAAAAATATTATTAAGAGGTCTTGTGTAACTTTGGCACCCGTTAAGATAGAAATTTCTAATATGTTTCAAAATGCTGCTAGAACGCCAAATCGCTCATATCTGACACCTTTTTATTTTTTGGACTTACGGTTACCGAGATAGCGATTAAAAATATTATTAAGAGGTCTTGTGTAACTTTGGCACCCGTTAAGATAGAAATTTCTAATATGTTTCAAAATGCTGCTAGAACGCCAAATCGCTCATATCTGACACCTTTTTATTTTTTGGACTTACGGTTACCGAGATAGCGATTAAAAATATTATTAAGAGGTCTTGTGTAACTTTGGCACCCGTTAAGATAGAAATTTCTAATATGTTTCAAAATGCTGCTAGAACGCCAAATCGCTCATATCTGACACCTTTTTATTTTTTGGACTTACGGTTACCGAGATAGCGATTAAAAATATTATTAAGAGGTCTTGTGTAACTTTGGCACCCGTTAAGATAGAAATTTCTAATATGTTTCAAAATGCTGCTAGAACGCCAAATCGCTCATATCTGACACCTTTTTATTTTTTGGACTTACGGTTACCGAGATAGCGATTAAAAATATTATTAAGAGGTCTTGTGTAACTTTGGCACCCGTTAAGATAGAAATTTCTAATATGTTTCAAAATGCTGCTAGAACGCCAAATCGCTCATATCTGACACCTTTTTATTTTTTGGACTTACGGTTACCGAGATAGCGATTAAAAATATTATTAAGAGGTCTTGTGTAACTTTGGCACCCGTTAAGATAGAAATTTCTAATATGTTTCAAAATGCTGCTAGAACGCCAAATCGCTCATATCTGACACCTTTTTATTTTTTGGACTTACGGTTACCGAGATAGCGATTAAAAATATTATTAAGAGGTCTTGTGTAACTTTGGCACCCGTTAAGATAGAAATTTCTAATATGTTTCAAAATGCTGCTAGAACGCCAAATCGCTCATATCTGACACCTTTTTATTTTTTGGACTTACGGTTACCGAGATAGCGATTAAAAATATTATTAAGAGGTCTTGTGTAACTTTGGCACCCGTTAAGATAGAAATTTCTAATATGTTTCAAAATGCTGCTAGAACGCCAAATCGCTCATATCTGACACCTTTTTATTTTTTGGACTTACGGTTACCGAGATAGCGATTAAAAATATTATTAAGAGGTCTTGTGTAACTTTGGCACCCGTTAAGATAGAAATTTCTAATATGTTTCAAAATGCTGCTAGAACGCCAAATCGCTCATATCTGACACCTTTTTATTTTTTGGACTTACGGTTACCGAGATAGCGATTAAAAATATTATTAAGAGGTCTTGTGTAACTTTGGCACCCGTTAAGATAGAAATTTCTAATATGTTTCAAAATGCTGCTAGAACGCCAAATCGCTCATATCTGACACCTTTTTATTTTTTGGACTTACGGTTACCGAGATAGCGATTAAAAATATTATTAAGAGGTCTTGTGTAACTTTGGCACCCGTTAAGATAGAAATTTCTAATATGTTTCAAAATGCTGCTAGAACGCCAAATCGCTCATATCTGACACCTTTTTATTTTTTGGACTTACGGTTACCGAGATAGCGATTAAAAATATTATTAAGAGGTCTTGTGTAACTTTGGCACCCGTTAAGATAGAAATTTCTAATATGTTTCAAAATGCTGCTAGAACGCCAAATCGCTCATATCTGACACCTTTTTATTTTTTGGACTTACGGTTACCGAGATAGCGATTAAAAATATTATTAAGAGGTCTTGTGTAACTTTGGCACCCGTTAAGATAGAAATTTCTAATATGTTTCAAAATGCTGCTAGAACGCCAAATCGCTCATATCTGACACCTTTTTATTTTTTGGACTTACGGTTACCGAGATAGCGATTAAAAATATTATTAAGAGGTCTTGTGTAACTTTGGCACCCGTTAAGATAGAAATTTCTAATATGTTTCAAAATGCTGCTAGAACGCCAAATCGCTCATATCTGACACCTTTTTATTTTTTGGACTTACGGTTACCGAGATAGCGATTAAAAATATTATTAAGAGGTCTTGTGTAACTTTGGCACCCGTTAAGATAGAAATTTCTAATATGTTTCAAAATGCTGCTAGAACGCCAAATCGCTCATATCTGACACCTTTTTATTTTTTGGACTTACGGTTACCGAGATAGCGATTAAAAATATTATTAAGAGGTCTTGTGTAACTTTGGCACCCGTTAAGATAGAAATTTCTAATATGTTTCAAAATGCTGCTAGAACGCCAAATCGCTCATATCTGACACCTTTTTATTTTTTGGACTTACGGTTACCGAGATAGCGATTAAAAATATTATTAAGAGGTCTTGTGTAACTTTGGCACCCGTTAAGATAGAAATTTCTAATATGTTTCAAAATGCTGCTAGAACGCCAAATCGCTCATATCTGACACCTTTTTATTTTTTGGACTTACGGTTACCGAGATAGCGATTAAAAATATTATTAAGAGGTCTTGTGTAACTT
>JASERS010000050.1:0-68748 GCA_036711965.1 Onthophagus sagittarius
GGGAGAAATCCTAGAAATGGGGGTAATCCCCCTAAAGATATAAAATTTAATATAAAGAAGAATTTAATTAAAGGGTTATTATTAAGGGATGAAAAAAGTTGATTTAAATAGAAAATATTTAATTTTTTTAAGATAATAATAATATTAAATGTGATAATTGCATAAATAATAAAATAGTATATTCAAATTTTTTCGAAGAATAATATTGAAGCTAGTATTCATCTAATATGATTAATTGAAGAATAGGCTAGGATTTTTTTGATTCTAGTTTGGTTTATTCCTATAATTCCTCTTACTATTCTTCTAAAAATAATAATAATAATAAAAAAATTAATATAATTAAAATTGGCGTATCTTAATAATATAAATGGGGCAACTTTTTGTCAAGTAAGTATAATATAGGCATTAGTTCATGATAGTCCTTGAATAATTTCGGGAAATCAGAAATGAAATGGGGCAGCTCCTATTTTTGTAAATAATGCTGTCATATAAATGGTTATTAAAGGGGTATTAAAAATTATATAATTTAATTTAAGAGATATAATAATTAAAGCTATAAGTAAAATTAGAGAAGCTAGGGTTTGTGTAATAAAATATTTTATTATTGCTTCAGAATTTATAGAATTTTTAGAATTATTTATTAATGGGATAATGGCTAGAAGATTAATTTCTAATCCTAATCATATTCTTATTCAAGAATAAGATGAAATAGAGATTAATGTTCCTGTAATTAAAGTAAATAAAAAGACTATTTTGTTAAGAGAGATTAAAAAGAAAAGGATTATAACCTTTATGATTGGGGTATGAACCCAGTAGCTTAATTAGCTTATCTTTTTATAATTTAGTATAAGATGTACATAAATTTTTGATATTTAAAGAAATAGTTTAATTCTATTAATTGTAATGAAGGTAAATTTAAATTTACATTTTTTATTCTATCAAAATAATTCTTTTTCAGACACTTCATTATATTTAATACTAATAATAATTGATTTAGTTATTATTATTCTTTAGAATATCAATTAGTATAAATTAATTTATTCCATTTATATTAAAATATTAAAATAATTAGTATTAAAAATTACTTTCAATGGATATTTACTAATAATTAATAAATTTAAATATTTATTATTCTTTAAAATACCAATAAATTTAAATTTTTATTTGTATTAATTGATAAAATTTCTATTAGTTGGCATTTTAGATAATTTTATCAATTAATATAAATTAATTTATTCCATTTATATTAAAATATTAAAATAATTAGTATTAAAAATTACTTTCAATGGATATTTACTAATAATTAATAAATTTAAATATTTATTATTCTTTAAAATACCAATAAATTAAATTTTTATTTATATTAATTGATAAAATTTCTATTAGTTGGCATTTTAAGTAATTTTATCAATTAATATAAATTAATTTATTCCATTTATATTAAAATATTAAAATAATTAGTATTAAAAATTACTTTCAATGGATATTTACTAATAATTAATAAATTTAAATATTTATTATTCTTTAAAATACCAATAAATTTAAATTTTTATTTATATTAATTAATAAAATTCCTATTAGTTGGCATTTTAGATAATTTTATCAATTAGTATAAATTAATTTATTTCATTTATATTAAAATATTAAAATAATTAGTATTAAAAATTACTTTCAATGGATATTTACTAATAATTAATAAATTTAAATATTTATTATTCTTTAAAATACCAATAAATTTAAATTTTTATTTATATTAATTGATAAAATTTCTATTAGTTGGCATTTTAGATAATTTTATCAATTAGTATAAATTAATTTATTCCATTTATATTAAAATATTAAAATAATTAGTATTAAAAATTACTTTCAATGGATATTTACTAATAATTAATAAATTTAAATATTTATTATTCTTTAAAATACCAATAAATTTAAATTTTTATTTGTATTAATTAATAAAATTCCTATTAGTTGGCATTTTAGATAATTTTATCAATTAGTATAAATTAATTTATTTCATTTATATTAAAATATTAAAATAATTAATATTAAAAATTACTTTCAATGGATATTTACTAATAATTAATAAATTTAAATATTTATTATTCTTTAAAATACCAATAAATTTAAATTTTTATTTATATTAATTGATAAAATTTCTATTAGTTGGCATTTTAAGTAATTTTATCAATTAATATAAATTAATTTATTCCATTTATATTAAAATATTAAAATAATTAGTATTAAAAATTACTTTCAATGGATATTTACTAATAATTAATAAATTTAAATATTTATTATTCTTTAAAATACCAATAAATTTAAATTTTTATTTATATTAATTGATAAAATTTCTATTAGTTGGCATTTTAGATAATTTTATCAATTAGTATAAATTAATTTATTCCATTTATATTAAAATATTAAAATAATTAGTATTAAAAATTACTTTCAATGGATATTTACTAATAATTAATAAATTTAAATATTTATTATTCTTTAAAATACCAATAAATTTAAATTTTTATTTGTATTAATTAATAAAATTCCTATTAGTTGGCATTTTAGATAATTTTATCAATTAGTATAAATTAATTTATTTCATTTATATTAAAATATTAAAATAATTAATATTAAAAATTACTTTCAATGGATATTTACTAATAATTAATAAATTTAAATATTTATTATTCTTTAAAATACCAATAAATTTAAATTTTTATTTATATTAATTGATAAAATTTCTATTAGTTGGCATTTTAAGTAATTTTATCAATTAATATAAATTAATTTATTCCATTTATATTAAAATATTAAAATAATTAGTATTAAAAATTACTTTCAATGGATATTTACTAATAATTAATAAATTTAAATATTTATTATTCTTTAAAATACCAATAAATTTAAATTTTTATTTATATTAATTAATAAAATTCCTATTAGTTGGCATTTTAGATAATTTTATCAATTAGTATAAATTAATTTATTTCATTTATATTAAAATATTAAAATAATTAGTATTAAAAATTACTTTCAATGGATATTTACTAATAATTAATAAATTTAAATATTTATTATTCTTTAAAATACCAATAAATTTAAATTTTTATTTATATTAATTGATAAAATTTCTATTAGTTGGCATTTTAGATAATTTTATCAATTAGTATAAATTAATTTATTCCATTTATATTAAAATATTAAAATAATTAGTATTAAAAATTACTTTCAATGGATATTTACTAATAATTAATAAATTTAAATATTTATTATTCTTTAAAATACCAATAAATTTAAATTTTTATTTATATTAATTGATAAAATTTCTATTAGTTGGCATTTTAGATAATTTTATCAATTAGTATAAATTAATTTATTTCATTTATATTAAATATTAAAATAATTAATATTAAAAATTACTTTCAATGGATATTTACTAATAATTAATAAATTTAAATATTTATTATTCTTTAAAATACCAATAAATTTAAATTTTTATTATATTAATTGATAAAATTTCTATTAGTTGGCATTTTAGATAATTTTATCAATTAGTATAAATTAATTTATTTCATTTATATTAAAATATTAAAATAATTAGTATTAAAAATTACTTTCAATGGATATTTACTAATAATTAATAAATTTAAATATTTATTATTCTTTAAAATACCAATAAATTTAAATTTTTATTTATATTAATTGATAAAATTTCTATTAGTTGGCATTTTAGATAATTTTATCAATTAGTATAAATTAATTTATTTCATTTATATTAAAATATTAAAATAATTAGTATTAAAAATTACTTTCAATGAATATTTACTAATAATTAATAAATTTAAATATTTATTATTCTTTAAAATACCAATAAATTTAAATTTTTATTTATATTAATTGATAAAATTTCTATTAGTTGGCATTTTAGATAATTTTATCAATTAGTATAAATTAATTTATTCCATTTATATTAAAATATTAAAATAATTAGTATTAAAAATTACTTTCAATGGATATTTACTAATAATTAATAAATTTAAATATTTATTATTCTTTAAATACCAATAAATTTAAATTTTTATTTATTTAATTGATAAAATTTCTATTAGTTGGCATTTTAGATAATTTTATCAATTAGTATAAATTAATTTATTTCATTTATATTAAAATATTAAAATAATTAGTATTAAAAATTACTTTCAATGGATATTTACTAATAATTAATAAATTTAAATATTTATTATTCTTTAAAATACCAATAAATTTAAATTTTTATTTATATTAATTGATAAAATTTCTATTAGTTGGCATTTTAGATAATTTTATCAATTAGTATAAATTAATTTATTCCATTTATATTAAAATATTAAAATAATTAATATTAAAAATTACTTTCAATGGATATTTACTAATAATTAATAAATTTAAATATTTATTATTCTTTAAAATACCAATAAATTTAAATTTTTATTTATATTAATTGATAAAATTTCTATTAGTTGGCATTTTAGATAATTTTATCAATTAGTATAAATTAATTTATTCCATTTATATTAAAATATTAAAATAATTAGTATTAAAAATTACTTTTAATGGATATTTACTAATAATTAACAAATTTAAATATTTATTATTCTTTAAAATATCAATAAATTTAAATTTTTATTTATATTAATTGATAAAATTTCTATTAGTTGGCATTTTAGATAATTTTATCAATTAATATAAATTAATTTATTCCATTTATATTAAAATATTAAAATAATTAGTATTAAAAATTACTTTCAATGGATATTTACTAATAATTAATAAATTTAAATATTTATTATTCTTTAAAATACCAATAAATTTAAATTTTTATTTATATTAATTGATAAAATTTCTATTAGTTGGCATTTTAGATAATTTTATCAATTAGTATAAATTAATTTATTTCATTTATATTAAAATATTAAAATAATTAGTATTAAAAATTACTTTCAATGGATATTTACTAATAATTAATAAATTTAAATATTTATTATTCTTTAAAATACCAATAAATTTAAATTTTTATTTATATTAATTGATAAAATTTCTATTAGTTGGCATTTTAGATAATTTTATCAATTAGTATAAATTAATTTATTTCATTTATATTAAAATATTAAAATAATTAGTATTAAAAATTACTTTCAATGGATATTTACTAATAATTAACAAATTTAAATATTTATTATTCTTTAAAATATCAATAAATTTAAATTTTTATTTATATTAATTGATAAAATTTCTATTAGTTGGCATTTTAGATAATTTTATCAATTAGTATAAATTAATTTATTCCATTTATATTAAAATATTAAAATAATTAGTATTAAAAATTACTTTTAATGGATATTTACTAATAATTAATAAATTTAAATATTTATTATTCTTTAAAATACCAATAAATTTAAATTTTTATTTATATTAATTGATAAAATTTCTATTAGTTGGCATTTTAGATAATTTTATCAATTAGTATAAATTAATTTATTTCATTTATATTAAAATATTAAAATAATTAGTATTAAAAATTACTTTCAATGGATATTTACTAATAATTAATAAATTTAAATATTTATTATTCTTTAAAATACCAATAAATTTAAATTTTTATTTATATTAATTAATAGATATATATTATATATATATATATATAAATTTATTTTATATTAATAAATTTATATATAATAAATGTAATATATTTTTAAAAAATTTATATATATATATAAATTTATTATATAATTATATATATATATATAATAAATATTTATATATTCATAAGAAATTTATATATATATATAAATTTATTATATAATTATATATATATATATAATAGAATAAAATTTAGTATTTTTCCAAAATTTTCGATTTTTTTGAAATTTTTAATTTTTAAAATTTTTTAGATTATGGGAATTTACTAATAAAAAAAAAAGTGAAAAAAAATTTTTTATTCAATAAATATTTAATGAATATATATTAGGAAAATTTATTAATTAATAAATACTATTAATTAATAATATTAACCTAATATATAGGGATTATTCAACAAATTACATAATAGCAAATAAAGAATGGATACCAGAAAATTAAAAAGAGAATATTTATTAATTTATTAATATATAATAAATTTATTATATTTATATAATAATAAATTTATTATATATATATATATATATAATATATATAAATTATATATATATATATATAATATATATTAAATAAATATAATAAATTTATATATATATATAAATTTATTATATAATAAATGTTTAATAAATAAATTTATTATAGAAAAAAAAAAAAAAAAAAATATTTATGAATTTATCAATAAATAATTTATTAAAATTGAATTTTTAATGAATTATTAAATTTTTATTTATATTAATTGATAAAATTTCTATTAGTTGGCATTTTAGATAATTTTATCAATTAGTATAAATTAATTTATTTCATTTATATTAAAATATTAAAATAATTAATATTAAAAATTACTTTCAATGGATATTTACTAATAATTAATAAATTTAAATATTTATTATTCTTTAAAATATCAATAAATTTAAATTTTTATTTGTATTAATTGATAAAATTTCTATTAGTTGGCATTTTAGATAATTTTATCAATTAGTATAAATTAATTTATTTTATTTATATTAAAATATTAAAATAATTAGTATTAAAAATTACTTTCAATGGATATTTACTAATAATTAATAAATTTAAATATTTATTATTCTTTAAAATACCAATAAATTTAAATTTTTATTTATATTAATTGATAAAATTTCTATTAGTTGGCATTTTAGATAATTTTATCAATTAGTATAAATTAATTTATTTTATTTATATTAAAATATTAAAATAATTAGTATTAAAAATTACTTTCAATGGATATTTACTAATAATTAATAAATTTAAATATTTATTATTCTTTAAAATACCAATAAATTTAAATTTTTATTTATATTAATTAATAGATATATATTATATATATATATATATAAATTTATTTTATATTAATAAATTTATATATAATAAATGTAATATATTTTTAAAAAATTTATATATATATATAAATTTATTATATAATTATATATATATATATAATAAATATTTATATATTCATAAGAAATTTATATATATATATAAATTTATTATATAATTATATATATATATATAATAGAATAAAATTTAGTATTTTTCCAAAATTTTCGATTTTTTTGAAATTTTTAATTTTTAAAATTTTTTAGATTATGGGAATTTACTAATAAAAAAAAAAGTGAAAAAAAATTTTTTATTCAATAAATATTTAATGAATATATATTAGGAAAATTTATTAATTAATAAATACTATTAATTAATAATATTAACCTAATATATAGGGATTATTCAACAAATTACATAATAGCAAATAAAGAATGGATACCAGAAAATTAAAAAGAGAATATTTATTAATTTATTAATATATAATAAATTTATTATATTTATATAATAATAAATTTATTATATATATATATATATATAATATATATAAATTATATATATATATATATAATATATATTAAATAAATATAATAAATTTATATATATATATAAATTTATTATATAATAAATGTTTAATAAATAAATTTATTATAGAAAAAAAAAAAAAAAAAAAATATTTATGAATTTATCAATAAATAATTTATTAAAATTGAATTTTTAATGAATTATTAAATTTTTATTTATATTAATTGATAAAATTTCTATTAGTTGGCATTTTAGATAATTTTATCAATTAGTATAAATTAATTTATTTCATTTATATTAAAATATTAAAATAATTAATATTAAAAATTACTTTCAATGGATATTTACTAATAATTAATAAATTTAAATATTTATTATTCTTTAAAATACCAATAAATTTAAATTTTTATTTATATTAATTGATAAAATTTCTATTAGTTGGCATTTTAGATAATTTTATCAATTAGTATAAATTAATTTATTTCATTTATATTAAAATATTAAAATAATTAGTATTAAAAATTACTTTCAATGGATATTTACTAATAATTAATAAATTTAAATATTTATTATTCTTTAAAATACCAATAAATTTAAATTTTTATTTATATTAATTGATAAAATTTCTATTAGTTGGCATTTTAGATAATTTTATCAATTAGTATAAATTAATTTATTTCATTTATATTAAAATATTAAAATAATTAGTATTAAAAATTACTTTCAATGGATATTTACTAATAATTAATAAATTTAAATATTTATTATTCTTTAAAATACCAATAAATTTAAATTTTTATTTATATTAATTGATAAAATTTCTATTAGTTGGCATTTTAGATAATTTTATTAATTAGTATAAATTAATTTATTCCATTTATATTAAAATATTAAAATAATTAGTATTAAAAATTACTTTCAATGGATATTTACTAATAATTAATAAATTTAAATATTTATTATTCTTTAAAATACCAATAAATTTAAATTTTTATTTATATTAATTAATAGATATATATTATATATATATATATAAATTTATTTTATATTAATAAATTTATATATAATAAATGTAATATATTTTTAAAAAATTTATATATATATATAAATTTATTATATAATTATATATATATATATAATAAATATTTATATATTCATAAGAAATTTATATATATATATAAATTTATTATATAATTATATATATATATATAATAGAATAAAATTTAGTATTTTTCCAAAATTTTCGATTTTTTTGAAATTTTTAATTTTTAAAATTTTTTAGATTATGGGAATTTACTAATAAAAAAAAAAGTGAAAAAAAATTTTTTATTCAATAAATATTTAATGAATATATATTAGGAAAATTTATTAATTAATAAATACTATTAATTAATAATATTAACCTAATATATAGGGATTATTCAACAAATTACATAATAGCAAATAAAGAATGGATACCAGAAAATTAAAAAGAGAATATTTATTAATTTATTAATATATAATAAATTTATTATATTTATATAATAATAAATTTATTATATATATATATATATATAATATATATAAATTATATATATATATATATAATATATATTAAATAAATATAATAAATTTATATATATATATAAATTTATTATATAATAAATGTTTAATAAATAAATTTATTATAGAAAAAAAAAAAAAAAAAATATTTATGAATTTATCAATAAATAATTTATTAAAATTGAATTTTTAATGAATTATTAAATTTTTATTTAAATTTATTGATATTTTAAAGAATAATAAATATTTAAATTTGTTAATTATTAGTAAATATTCATTAAAAGTAATTTTTAATACTAATTATTCTAATATTTTAATATAAATGAAATAAATTAATTTATATTAATTGATAAAATTACTTAAAATGTCAACTTAATAAGAATTTTATTAATTAATACAAATAAAAATTTAAATTTATTGATATTTTAAAGAATAATAAATATTTAAATTTGTTAATTATTAGTAAATATCCATTAAAAGTAATTTTTAATATTAATTATTTTAATATTTTAATATAAATGGAATAAATTAATTTATATTAATTGATAAAATTATCTAAAATGCCAATTAATAAGAATTTTATTAATTAATACAAATAAAAATTTAAATTTATTGATATTTTAAAGAATAATAAATATTTAAATTTGTTAATTATTAGTAAATATCCATTAAAAGTAATTTTTAATACTAATTATTTTAATATTTTAATATAAATGGAATAAATTAATTTATATTAATTGATAAAATTACTTAAAATGTCAACTTAATAAGAATTTTATTAATTAATACAAATAAAAATTTAAATTTATTGATATTTTAAAGAATAATAAATATTTAAATTTGTTAATTATTAGTAAATATTCATTAAAAGTAATTTTTAATACTAATTATTCTAATATTTTAATATAAATGAAATAAATTAATTTATATTAATTGATAAAATTACTTAAAATGTCAACTTAATAAGAATTTTATTAATTAATACAAATAAAAATTTAAATTTATTGATATTTTAAAGAATAATAAATATTTAAATTTGTTAATTATTAGTAAATATCCATTAAAAGTAATTTTTAATACTAATTATTTTAATATTTTAATATAAATGGAATAAATTAATTTATATTAATTGATAAAATTATCTAAAATGCCAATTAATAAGAATTTTATTAATTAATACAAATAAAAATTTAAATTTATTGATATTTTAAAGAATAATAAATATTTAAATTTGTTAATTATTAGTAAATATCCATTAAAAGTAATTTTTAATACTAATTATTTTAATATTTTAATATAAATGGAATAAATTAATTTATATTAATTGATAAAATTATCTAAAATGCCAACTAATAGAAATTTTATTAATTAATATAAATAAAAATTTAAATTTATTGATATTTTAAAGAATAATAAATATTTAAATTTGTTAATTATTAGTAAATATCCATTAAAAGTAATTTTTAATATTAATTATTCTAATATTTTAATATAAATGAAATAAATTAATTTATATTAATTGATAAAATTACTTAAAATGTCAACTAATAGAAATTTTATTAATTAATATAAATAAAAATTTAAATTTATTGGTATTTTAAAGAATAATAAATATTTAAATTTATTAATTATTAGTAAATATCCATTGAAAGTAATTTTTAATACTAATTATTTTAATATTTTAATATAAATGGAATAAATTAATTTATATTAATTGATAAAATTCTTATTAAGTTGGCATTTTAAGTAATTTTATCAATTAATATAAATAAAAATTTAAATTTATTGGTATTTTAAAGAATAATAAATATTTAAATTTATTAATTATTAGTAAATATCCATTGAAAGTAATTTTTAATACTAATTATTTTAATATTTTAATATAAATGGAATAAATTAATTTATATTAATTGATAAAATTCTTATTAAGTTGGCATTTTAAGTAATTTTATCAATTAATATAAATAAAAATTTAAATTTATTGGTATTTTAAAGAATAATAAATATTTAAATTTATTAATTATTAGTAAATATCCATTGAAAGTAATTTTTAATACTAATTATTTTAATATTTTAATATAAATGGAATAAATTAATTTATATTAATTGATAAAATTCTTATTAAGTTGGCATTTTAGATAATTTTATCAATTAATATAAATAAAAATTTAAATTTATTGGTATTTTAAAGAATAATAAATATTTAAATTTATTAATTATTAGTAAATATTCATTGAAAGTAATTTTTAATACTAATTATTTTAATATTTTAATATAAATGGAATAAATTAATTTATATTAATTGATAAAATTCTTATTAAGTTGGCATTTTAAGTAATTTTATCAATTAATATAAATAAAAATTTAAATTTATTGGTATTTTAAAGAATAATAAATATTTAAATTTATTAATTATTAGTAAATATTCATTGAAAGTAATTTTTAATACTAATTATTTTAATATTTTAATATAAATGGAATAAATTAATTTATATTAATTGATAAAATTCTTATTAAGTTGGCATTTTAAGTAATTTTATCAATTAATATAAATAAAAATTTAAATTTATTGGTATTTTAAAGAATAATAAATATTTAAATTTATTAATTATTAGTAAATATCCATTGAAAGTAATTTTTAATACTAATTATTTTAATATTTTAATATAAATGGAATAAATTAATTTATATTAATTGATAAAATTCTTATTAAGTTGGCATTTTAGATAATTTTATCAATTAATATAAATAAAAATTTAAATTTATTGGTATTTTAAAGAATAATAAATATTTAAATTTATTAATTATTAGTAAATATTCATTGAAAGTAATTTTTAATACTAATTATTTTAATATTTTAATATAAATGGAATAAATTAATTTATATTAATTGATAAAATTCTTATTAAGTTGGCATTTTAAGTAATTTTATCAATTAATATAAATAAAAATTTAAATTTATTGGTATTTTAAAGAATAATAAATATTTAAATTTATTAATTATTAGTAAATATCCATTGAAAGTAATTTTTAATACTAATTATTTTAATATTTTAATATAAATGGAATAAATTAATTTATATTAATTGATAAAATTCTTATTAAGTTGGCATTTTAAGTAATTTTATCAATTAATATAAATAAAAATTTAAATTTATTGGTATTTTAAAGAATAATAAATATTTAAATTTATTAATTATTAGTAAATATTCATTGAAAGTAATTTTTAATACTAATTATTTTAATATTTTAATATAAATGGAATAAATTAATTTATATTAATTGATAAAATTCTTATTAAGTTGGCATTTTAAGTAATTTTATCAATTAATATAAATAAAAATTTAAATTTATTGGTATTTTAAAGAATAATAAATATTTAAATTTATTAATTATTAGTAAATATCCATTGAAAGTAATTTTTAATACTAATTATTTTAATATTTTAATATAAATGGAATAAATTAATTTATATTAATTGATAAAATTCTTATTAAGTTGGCATTTTAAGTAATTTTATCAATTAATATAAATAAAAATTTAAATTTATTGGTATTTTAAAGAATAATAAATATTTAAATTTATTAATTATTAGTAAATATCCATTGAAAGTAATTTTTAATACTAATTATTTTAATATTTTAATATAAATGGAATAAATTAATTTATATTAATTGATAAAATTTCTATTAGTTGGCATTTTAGATAATTTTATCAATTAATATAAATAAAAATTTAAATTTATTGGTATTTTAAAGAATAATAAATATTTAAATTTATTAATTATTAGTAAATATTCATTGAAAGTAATTTTTAATACTAATTATTTTAATATTTTAATATAAATGGAATAAATTAATTTATATTAATTGATAAAATTCTTATTAAGTTGGCATTTTAAGTAATTTTATCAATTAATATAAATAAAAATTTAAATTTATTGGTATTTTAAAGAATAATAAATATTTAAATTTATTAATTATTAGTAAATATCCATTGAAAGTAATTTTTAATACTAATTATTTTAATATTTTAATATAAATGGAATAAATTAATTTAAATTAATTGATAAAATTCTTATTAAGTTGGCATTTTAAGTAATTTTATCAATTAATATAAATAAAAATTTAAATTTATTGGTATTTTAAAGAATAATAAATATTTAAATTTATTAATTATTAGTAAATATCCATTGAAAGTAATTTTTAATACTAATTATTTTAATATTTTAATATAAATGGAATAAATTAATTTAAATTAATTGATAAAATTCTTATTAAGTTGGCATTTTAGATAATTTTATCAATTAATATAAATAAAAATTTAAATTTATTGGTATTTTAAAGAATAATAAATATTTAAATTTATTAATTATTAGTAAATATTCATTGAAAGTAATTTTTAATACTAATTATTTTAATATTTTAATATAAATGGAATAAATTAATTTATATTAATTGATAAAATTCTTATTAAGTTGGCATTTTAGATAATTTTATCAATTAATATAAATAAAAATTTAAATTTATTGGTATTTTAAAGAATAATAAATATTTAAATTTATTAATTATTAGTAAATATCCATTGAAAGTAATTTTTAATACTAATTATTTTAATATTTTAATATAAATGGAATAAATTAATTTATATTAATTGATAAAATTCTTATTAAGTTGGCATTTTAAGTAATTTTATCAATTAATATAAATAAAAATTTAAATTTATTGGTATTTTAAAGAATAATAAATATTTAAATTTATTAATTATTAGTAAATATCCATTGAAAGTAATTTTTAATACTAATTATTTTAATATTTTAATATAAATGGAATAAATTAATTTATATTAATTGATAAAATTCTTATTAAGTTGGCATTTTAAGTAATTTTATCAATTAATATAAATAAAAATTTAAATTTATTGGTATTTTAAAGAATAATAAATATTTAAATTTATTAATTATTAGTAAATATCCATTGAAAGTAATTTTTAATACTAATTATTTTAATATTTTAATATAAATGGAATAAATTAATTTATATTAATTGATAAAATTCTTATTAAGTTGGCATTTTAAGTAATTTTATCAATTAATATAAATAAAAATTTAAATTTATTGGTATTTTAAAGAATAATAAATATTTAAATTTATTAATTATTAGTAAATATCCATTGAAAGTAATTTTTAATACTAATTATTTTAATATTTTAATATAAATGGAATAAATTAATTTATATTAATTGATAAAATTCTTATTAAGTTGGCATTTTAAGTAATTTTATCAATTAATATAAATAAAAATTTAAATTTATTGGTATTTTAAAGAATAATAAATATTTAAATTTATTAATTATTAGTAAATATCCATTGAAAGTAATTTTTAATACTAATTATTTTAATATTTTAATATAAATGGAATAAATTAATTTATATTAATTGATAAAATTCTTATTAAGTTGGCATTTTAAGTAATTTTATCAATTAATATAAATAAAAATTTAAATTTATTGGTATTTTAAAGAATAATAAATATTTAAATTTATTAATTATTAGTAAATATCCATTGAAAGTAATTTTTAATACTAATTATTTTAATATTTTAATATAAATGGAATAAATTAATTTATATTAATTGATAAAATTCTTATTAAGTTGGCATTTTAAGTAATTTTATCAATTAATATAAATAAAAATTTAAATTTATTGGTATTTTAAAGAATAATAAATATTTAAATTTATTAATTATTAGTAAATATTCATTGAAAGTAATTTTTAATACTAATTATTTTAATATTTTAATATAAATGGAATAAATTAATTTATATTAATTGATAAAATTCTTATTAAGTTGGCATTTTAAGTAATTTTATCAATTAATATAAATAAAAATTTAAATTTATTGGTATTTTAAAGAATAATAAATATTTAAATTTATTAATTATTAGTAAATATCCATTGAAAGTAATTTTTAATACTAATTATTTTAATATTTTAATATAAATGGAATAAATTAATTTATATTAATTGATAAAATTCTTATTAAGTTGGCATTTTAAGTAATTTTATCAATTAATATAAATAAAAATTTAAATTTATTGGTATTTTAAAGAATAATAAATATTTAAATTTATTAATTATTAGTAAATATCCATTGAAAGTAATTTTTAATATTAATTATTTTAATATTTTAATATAAATGGAATAAATTAATTTATATTAATTGATAAAATTCTTATTAAGTTGGCATTTTAAGTAATTTTATCAATTAATATAAATAAAAATTTAAATTTATTGGTATTTTAAAGAATAATAAATATTTAAATTTATTAATTATTAGTAAATATCCATTGAAAGTAATTTTTAATACTAATTATTTTAATATTTTAATATAAATGGAATAAATTAATTTATATTAATTGATAAAATTCTTATTAAGTTGGCATTTTAGATAATTTTATCAATTAATATAAATAAAAATTTAAATTTATTGGTATTTTAAAGAATAATAAATATTTAAATTTATTAATTATTAGTAAATATCCATTGAAAGTAATTTTTAATACTAATTATTTTAATATTTTAATATAAATGGAATAAATTAATTTATATTAATTGATAAAATTCTTATTAAGTTGGCATTTTAAGTAATTTTATCAATTAATATAAATAAAAATTTAAATTTATTGGTATTTTAAAGAATAATAAATTAAATTTATTAATTATTAGTAAATATTCATTGAAAGTAATTTTTAATACTAATTATTTTAATATTTTAATATAAATGGAATAAATTAATTTATATTAATTGATAAAATTCTTATTAAGTTGGCATTTTAGATAATTTTATCAATTAATATAAATAAAAATTTAAATTTATTGGTATTTTAAAGAATAATAAATATTTAAATTTATTAATTATTAGTAAATATCCATTGAAAGTAATTTTTAATACTAATTATTTTAATATTTTAATATAAATGGAATAAATTAATTTATATTAATTGATAAAATTCTTATTAAGTTGGCATTTTAAGTAATTTTATCAATTAATATAAATAAAAATTTAAATTTATTGGTATTTTAAAGAATAATAAATATTTAAATTTATTAATTATTAGTAAATATCTATTGAAAGTAATTTTTAATACTAATTATTTTAATATTTTAATATAAATGGAATAAATTAATTTATATTAATTGATAAAATTCTTATTAAGTTGACATTTTAAGTAATTTTATCAATTAATATAAATAAAAATTTAAATTTATTGGTATTTTAAAGAATAATAAATATTTAAATTTATTAATTATTAGTAAATATCCATTGAAAGTAATTTTTAATATTAATTATTTTAATATTTTAATATAAATGGAATAAATTAATTTATATTAATTGATAAAATTCTTATTAAGTTGGCATTTTAAGTAATTTTGTCAATTAATATAAATAAAAATTTAAATTTATTGGTATTTTAAAGAATAATCAATATTTAAATTTATTAATTATTAGTAAATATTCATTGAAAGTAATTTTTAATATTAATTATTTTAATATTTTAATATAAATGGAATAAATTAATTTATATTAATTGATAAAATTCTTATTAAGTTGGCATTTTAAGTAATTTTGTCAATTAATATAAATAAAAATTTAAATTTATTGGTATTTTAAAGAATAATCAATATTTAAATTTATTAATTATTAGTAAATATTCATTGAAAGTAATTTTTAATATTAATTATTTTAATATTTTAATATAAATGGAATAAATTAATTTATATTAATTAATAAAATTCTTATTAAGTTGGCATTTTAGATAATTTTATCAATTAATATAAATAAAAATTTAAATTTATTGGTATTTTAAAGAATAAATATTTAATTATTAAAAATTTGATTTATGTTTTTAAATTTAATTTATGTTTTTATTATATGTAAATTTTTGTAATGTAAATAATTTAAAAAGTTATTTATAAAAAAAAAATATAATGCAATAATAAATTTTATACAATAAAAGAAATTTTGATATAAAAATATATAATAATATTGATAAAATTTGTGCCAGCAATCGCGGTTAAACAGGTGATATAATTAAATTTTATTTAACAATAATAAATAAGTTTAAATTAATAAAAAATTAAGTTTATTAGGTAAAATTATAAATTTAAATAATATTAATATTAAAGATTATGAGATTATGAAATTTTAAAATTAAACTAGGATTAGATACCCTATTATAAAAAATATAAATTTGGAATGTTAGGGGAGTAGTAGTTATTATCTTGAAATTTAAAAAATTTGGCGGTATTTTAGTCTATTCAGAGGAACCTGTCCTATAATTGATAATCCACGATAAATTTTACTTAATTTTAGTAGTTTATATATCGTCGTAGTTTGAATATCTTTAAAGAGTGGTAAAATATTCATAATTTATAATTAGATAGAGGAAATCAGATCAAGGTGTAGCTTATAATTAAGGAGAGATGGGTTACAATGAGTTTACTTATATGAATATAAAATTTAAAATTGTTATTGAAATTGGATTTGAAAGTAATTAATTTTATTTAAAATTAGTGATTTTAGCTCTAAAATATGTACATATCGCCCGTCGCTTTCATTGAATTTTAAATTGAAATAAGTCGTAACATAGTTGGCGTACCGGAAGGTGTGCCTAGTCTGTTCAAATTAGAGCTTGTTAAAAAGTATTTTATTTACATTAAAAAGTTAATTGTGTGAATCAATTTAATTTGATGTGAATAAATTTATTTTTAAAGTTTTTGGAAGATTCAGATATTTTTAATAAAAATATTTTTTTTTTTTTATTAATTTAGATAAAATTATTTTTTATTATAGTTTATTAAGTATAGAAATAGAATATTTAAATAAATTGAAAATTTATATTTTTAAAAGAAAATTTAATTAATTGTACCTTGTGTATCAGGGTTTATTAAATAATAATTAATGAATTTAATTTTCTCGAATTTAAAAGAGCTAAGAAATTATTTATTTTATTGTAAAATAAATATTTATAATAGTTTTTTAGAAATGAAACGTTAATCGTTTTTAAATTTATCTAGTTTTTTAAGAAATAAATTTAATTTAGTAATTATTTTTTATTATTTATAAGTTATTATTAAAATAAAAATAATTAATAATATTTTAAGGGATAAGCTTTAAAATAAAATTTTAAAAATAATAGAAATTTTTATAAAATTTATAGGAGTGGAAGTATTTTATAAATATTAGTGTGTTATAACAAATTTTATGTAAGATTTAATTTTTATATTATTTTAAATTTTTTATTAAAATTATTAATTTAATATTATAATTAATGTAATAATGATAAAATTAGTATAAATTTAATGTTGAATATTTTATTTATTAAAGGTTAAATTAAGGAATTCGGCAAATATTTTTTCCGCCTGTTTATTAAAAACATGTCTTTTTGATTATAATTTAAAGTCTGACCTGCCCTATGATAGTATTATTAAATGGCCGCGATAATTTGATCGTGCAAAGGTAGCATAATAATTAGTTTTTTAATTGGGAACTGGAATGAAAGGTCGAACGAGAAAAAAACTGTCTCAATTTAAATTTAATTAGAATTTTATTTTTAAGTTAAAAAGCTTAAATGAATTTAAAAGACGAGAAGACCCTATAGAGTTTTATATTTTTATTTTTATTTTTTAGTTTTAGAATTTAATTTTAAGATTAATTTAAGAATATTTGGTTGGGGTGATTGAAAAATTAAATAAACTTTTTTTATTTAATAAACCATTGATATATGATTAAATGATCCATTATTAATGATTATAAGATTAAATTACCTTAGGGATAACAGCGTAATTTTTTTTGAGAGTTCTTATCGAAAAAGAAGTTTGCGACCTCGATGTTGGATTAAAATTAACTTTTGGTGTAGAAGCTAAATTGGTTAGGTCTGTTCGACCTTTAAAATTTTACATGATCTGAGTTTAAACCGGCGTGAGCCAGGTTGGTTTCTATCTTTAAAAAAAAAAATATTTTAGTACGAAAGGATCAAGTATTTATATTAAATTATTATATTAAGAATATTATTAATTGATAAAATTACTTTGGCAGAATAGTGTTTTAAATTTAGAATTTAATTATGTATATTTTAATATACAAGTAATAATTTTTATTTTAGATTTGATTATAGGATTGATTATAGTATTAATTATAGTAGTAATAGTATTAGTAGGTTTGGCTTTTTTAACTTTAATAGAGCGAAAAGTTTTAGGTTATATTCAAATTCGTAAAGGCCCTAATAAAGTGGGTTTTGTAGGGATTTTACAACCTTTTAGAGATGGAATTAAGTTATTTACTAAGGAACAAACGTTTCCTTATATGGCTAATTTTTTTATTTATTATTTATCTCCAGTAATAAGATTATTTTTATCTTTGATATTATGATTATGTGTGCCTTTTATAACATTTTTATTTAGGTTTAATTTGGGCGTATTATATTTTTTATGTTGTTCTAGATTAGGTGTATATTCAATTATAATAGCAGGTTGATCTTCTAATTCAAATTATTCTTTATTAGGGGGATTACGTGCAGCTGCTCAGACAATTTCATATGAAGTTAGATTATTTATTATTTTATTATCTTTTTTACTTTTAATTTCAAGTTTAAATTTAATTGATTTTATGAAATATCAGAATTTTCTTTGATTTTTATTTTTATTTTATCCTTTATGTTTAATATGATTTATTTCAAGATTAGCCGAAACAAATCGGACTCCATTTGATTTTGCTGAAGGTGAATCTGAGTTAGTATCTGGATTTAATGTAGAGTATAGAAGAGGGGGATTTGCATTAATTTTTTTAGCTGAATATTCGAGAATTTTATTTATAAGATTATTATGTGTTATTTTATTTATAGGGGCAAATTTAATTGAATTTACATTTTTTTTAAAATTAGTTTTTATATCATTTTTATGGGTTTGAGTTCGAGGGACTTTACCTCGGTATCGATATGATAAATTAATATATTTATGTTGGAAAAGATTTTTACCTGTGTCTTTAAATTATTTAGTATTTTTTATAGGTTTAAAATTATTTAATTTTTCTTTATTATTATAGTGAATAAAATTTAGTATAAATTAATAGAAGAATGAACTTCTTTTTTATATTTTCAAAATATACACTTATAACAAGTTCATTAATTTAGTTTTTAAATAAAATAGAATCTCAGATTAAGAATATTCATCTATTTAATAAAAAATATAGAAAGTAAGTAATTGTAAGAATTTGTCCGATTATAATATAAGGGTCTTCTACAGGTCGTGCTCCAATTCATGTTAAAAGAATAACTATATTAATAAATGTTCAAAATAAAATTTTATTAATAGGATAGAATTGAGTACTTTGAAGTTTTTTTTTATTAATAATAGGTATAATGAATAAAATAGCAATTGATAATACTAAAGCAATTACACCCCCTAATTTGTTAGGAATAGATCGTAAAATAGCATATGCAAAGAGAAAATATCATTCTGGTTGGATATGAATTGGTGTTACTAAAGGATTAGCTGGTACAAAATTATCTGGATCTCCTAATATGTATGGGTTAATTAATACTAATAATATTAAAATTATAGTTATGATAATAAAACCAACTGAATCTTTTAAAGAGAAATAAGGATGAAATGGGGATTTATCAATGTTTCTATTAGTTCCTAATGGATTATTAGATCCGGTTTGATGTAAAAATAATAGATGAATAAGAATTATAGCTGTAACAATAAAAGGTAAAAGAAAATGAAGAGTAAAAAATCGAGTTAAAGTGGCATTATCAACAGCAAATCCTCCTCATAATCATTGAACAATTATATTTCCTATATAAGGGATAGCTGAAACTAAATTTGTGATTACTGTTGCACCTCAAAAAGATATTTGACCTCAAGGAAGAACATATCCTAAGAAGGCTGTTGCTATAACAAGAAATAAAATTAATACGCCTACTGTTCAAGTTATATGAAGATTATAGGATCCATAATATATTCCCCGGCCTACATGTATGTATAAACAAATAAAAAAGAATCTAGCTCCATTTGCATGTAAAGTTCGGATTAGTCAACCATAATTTACATCTCGACAAATATGAACTACTCTATTAAAAGCAAGATCAATATTTGATGTATAATGTATTGCTAAAAAAATTCCTGTAATAATTTGAATTATTAAACATAATCCTAGAAGAGATCCAAAATTTCATCAAGCTGAGATATTAGATGGAGATGGGAGATCAATTAAAGAGTTATTTATAATTTTAAGGATAGGTGATATTTTTCGCATAGGAGTTATCATTAATTTAAATTTTTATTAGTTGGTAGGTTAGATCGAAGTGATCCTTTTTTGAAACTGGTAATTTTAACAATAACTAATAATCTGATTAATAAATAAATAATTAATAGAAATATAATTATTGATTTAGGAAAATTGAAATATTTATTTAAAGATAAATTATTATTAATTTCAATATAATTATTATTTATAGTTAAATAGAATGGGTCTATTCATATTAATAAATTTAAATAAATTAAGAGTATAAATATGATGAATAAAAATAATTTAATTGAGGGGAGAAATTTTTCATTAGATGCTACTCTAGTTATATAAATAAATAGAACTAGTATTCCTCCAATTATAATTAAAAATAAAATATATGAATATCAATAATTTGAATTTAAATATCCTATAAATAATGAAAGGTTAATAGTTTGTATCAATAAGATTATTCCTATTGTTAAAGGATGTTTAATTAATATAATTATTATTGATAAAGTAATTGTTAATATAATTATAATTAGAATGTCAGAAAATAGTTTAATTAAAATATTAATTTTGGAGATTAATGATAGAATAGAATATTTTTTTTCTGAAGTTTTAAAAGAATGATTCTTATTTTTGATTTACAAGACCAATATTTTTTATTTAAATTATTAAAACATTAAAATTATAAATGTTAATTTTTTACTTATTTTTTTCATTATTTATATATTTTTCAGGTTTAATTTCTTTTACAATTAAGCGTAAACATTTATTATTAATATTATTAAGATTGGAATTTATTATTTTAAGTTTATTTTTAAATTTATTTATTTATTTATCATTATATTATTATGAATATTTTTTTAGAATAATTTTTTTAACTATAAGAGTATGTGAAGGGGCATTAGGATTGGGAGTTTTAGTTTCCATAATTCGGACTCATGGAAATGATTATTTTAATACGTTTAGAATTTTATGATAAAATTTAGTTTGATAATAATTTTTATGATTCCTTTAAGTTTTAAAATTAAGAGATTTTGATTAAATCAATGTTCTTATTTTTTATTATTTTTTTTATATTTATTAGTTAATAGATATAATTATATATTTAAAAATATTAGTTATTTTTTAGGGTGTGACTTATTATCTTATTGTTTAATTTTATTAAGTTTATGAATTTGTGTATTAATAATTATAGCTAGAGAATCATTAAATTATAAAAATTATTTTATAAATATATTTTTATTGGTTTTATTATGTTTAATATTTTTTTTATTTATAGCATTTTCTTCAATAAATTTATTTATATTTTATTTATTTTTTGAAATAAGATTAATTCCTACTTTGATTTTAATTGTAGGGTGAGGATATCAGCCTGAGCGTTTACAAGCTGGGATTTATTTATTATTTTATACTTTGTTAGTTTCTTTGCCTATAATAATTTCAATTTTTTATTATTATGAAAAATTTTTTAGATTAGATTTTTTTTTTTTAAGAACTATAGTAAGAAATATTTATATATATATATGTATAAATATAGCTTTTTTTGTAAAAATACCAATATTTTTAGTTCATTTATGATTACCTAAGGCTCATGTTGAAGCTCCTGTTTCAGGTTCTATAATTTTGGCCGGAATTATATTAAAATTAGGTGGGTATGGTTTAATACGCTTAATAGTAATTTTTTTAGAAATTGGTATTAAAATTAATATTATTTTTATTTTAATTAGATTATATGGTGGTTTATTAGTTTCATTGATTTGTCTTCGTCAAATTGATATTAAATCTTTAATTGCTTATTCATCTGTGGCTCATATAGGGTTAGTATTAGGTGGAATTATAACTATAAGTTATTGAGGAATATGTGGTTCATTGGTAATAATATTAGCTCATGGTTTATGTTCGTCAGGTTTATTTTGTTTAGCAAATATTAATTATGAGCGATTTTCTAGTCGAAGAATATATTTAAATAAGGGTATAATTAATTTAATTCCTAGAATAAGATTATGATGATTTTTATTAAGAAGATCAAATATAGCAGCTCCTCCTTCCTTAAATTTATTAGGGGAAATTATATTAATTAATAGATTAGTTAGATGAAGAAGAATAACTATATTAATTTTAATATTTTTATCATTTTTTAGAGCAGCTTATTCTTTGTATTTATATTCTTATACACAGCATGGGATAATTTATTCGGGTTTATTTTCTTTTTTTATAGGAACGATTCGAGAATATTTATTATTGATATTGCATTGATTACCATTAAATATTTTAATTTTAAAAAGAGAAATTTTTTGTTTATGAATTTAAATTTTAATTTGATTTAAATAGTTTAATTAAAAATATTGATTTGTGATATCAAAGATATAAGAAATTATTTTAAATAATTATTTCAATTTGTTTAATTTATTTTGTTTTTTTTCTATTTTTTAGAGTTTTGTTTTTTTTTTTAAGGTTAAATTTTTTGGTTTTTGATTATAGCTTAATTTTAGAGTTTCAATTAATTAATATTAATTCGTGTCAAATTTTAATAACTTTATTATTAGATTGAATATCTTTATTATTTATAAGTTTTGTTTTATTTATTTCTTCAATAGTAATTTATTATAGAGATAGGTATATAGAGGGAGATTTAAATTTAAATCGTTTTATTTTGTTAGTTTGCATATTTGTTTTATCTATAATACTATTAATTATTAGACCAAATTTAATTAGAATCTTATTAGGGTGAGATGGATTAGGGTTAGTTTCTTATTGTTTAGTAATTTATTATCAGAATGTAAAATCTTATAATGCAGGGATAATTACAGCATTAAGAAATCGAATTGGAGATGTATTCTTATTATTATCAATTGCTTGAATAATAAATTATGGCGGATTTAATTTTTATTATTATATAAGATATATAAAAAGAGATGAAATTTTTATTATTGGGCTATTTGTAATGGTAGCTGCTATAACTAAGTCTGCTCAAATTCCATTTTCTTCATGACTTCCTGCTGCTATAGCAGCTCCTACTCCTGTTTCTTCTTTAGTTCATTCTTCAACTTTAGTTACAGCAGGGGTATATTTATTAATTCGTTTTAATTTATCATTACATTATAATTGTATAATATTTATATTATTTATTGGTAGAATAACAATATTTATAGCAGGATTAGGGGCGAATTTTGAATTTGATTTAAAAAAAATTATTGCTTTATCAACTTTAAGTCAATTAGGATTAATAATAAGAATTTTAAGAATAGGGGAATATAAATTAGCATTTTTTCATTTATTAACTCATGCTTTATTTAAGGCGCTTTTATTTATATGTGGGGGATGTATAATTCATAATTTAATAAATTGTCAAGATATTCGTTTTATAGGTAATTTAATTAATTTAATGCCTTTAACATGTTCATTTTTTATTATTTCAAATATAGCTTTATGTGGTTTACCTTTTTTATCAGGGTTTTATTCAAAGGATTTAATTTTAGAAATTATTTCTATAAATTATTTAAATATGTATATTTATTTAATTTTTTTTATTTCTACTGGGTTAACAGTTTCTTATACTTTTCGTTTAATTTATTATGTTATTATTGGTAATTATAATCATTTTTCTTTACATTTAATTTCCGATAATAATAATTTTATTATATTGAAGGGTATATCGGGTTTAATTATGTTTGTAATTATAGGGGGAAGAATTTTAATATGATTAATATTTCCTATTCCATATTTTATTTGTTTATCTTTTTTAATGAAAATAATAGTTTTATTTTTAATTATATTTGGAATAATTTTAGGTTATGAATTTTCTAAATTTAATTTGAATTATTCATTGAATTCATTAGAAAATTTAAAAATAAATTTATTTTTTTCTTCAATATGAAATATACCTTATTTAAGAACTTTTGGGATGAATTTATATCCTTTAATAATAGGAAAACAAATTTATAAAAATATAGATCAAGGATGATCAGAATTTTTAGGAGCTCAAAATATTTATATAAATATTAAAAATATATCAATATATTTACAATTTTTACATAATAATAATTTAAAAATTTTTTTATTATTAACAATTTTTTGAATTATTTTTTTAATGATTATTTAAATTTAACTTAAATAGCTTAAATAAAAGAGTATAATATTGAAGATATTAGGGTAATAAAAATTATTTTTAAGTAATTTATAAATAAAAAAATTTATTTTTATATTGAAAATATAATGTTTTATTATTAAACTAATAAATTTAAAGATATTAACAGATTTTCACTGCTAAAGAATTAAGTTAGAAGCTTATTCTTGAATAACATATCTTTTTAATTGGGAAATAAATCCATTTATATCATTAACAGTGATAGGCCGCTTTTTGGCTTCAATTAATTTAATAATTAAATAAGGATGAAAGGTTTCATCAAAATTTTAGGTCGAAACTAAATACAATAATTTGTTTCTTATTTTATTAATTAAGGTAAATTGAGATTTTCAATACTTTTTAAATGCAAATTAAATGTTATAATTAACTATTACCCTATCCTGATTTATTTTGTTCATGTTAATGCTCCTTGATTTCATTCATAATAAAGTCCAAATAAAAGAATAAAAATAAAAAAAAAAATAATTATATTAAAATTAATTATATTAGAGATTTTTAAAATTATAATAATGGGAATTAATAAAGTAATTTCTACATCAAAAATTAAAAAAATCACTGCAATTAAAAAAAAATGTAATGAAAATGGCATTCGAGCCGATCTTTTAGGGTCGAAACCACATTCAAATGGAGATCTTTTTTCTCGATCAAAGAATGATTTTTTTGAAATAATTGATGATAAAGTAATTAAAATATTACAGATAATAAAAAGTATTAATCTTATAAAAAAGATTATTTTAATTATTTATACTAAATTTTATTAGATCTTTTGATTGGAAATCAATTATAATTATTATACTATATAAATAAAATAATTTATCTACCTCATCAATAAATAGAAATATACAGAAATAATCAAACTACATCAACAAAATGTCAATATCATGCTGCAGCTTCAAACCCAAAGTGGTGAATACAAGAAAAATGATTATAAAAATGTCGAATTAAACATGTTAATAAAAAAGTTGTTCCAATGATTACATGAATTCCATGAAATCCTGTTGCTATGAAAAAAGAAGATCCATAAACTCTATCAGCAATAGTAAAAGGGGCTTCGATATATTCATAAGCTTGAAGAATAGTAAAGTAAATTCCTAAGATAACAGTTAAAATTAAACTTTGTAGAGTTTGGGTATAATTATTTTCAATTAATCTATGATGAGCTCAAGTTACTGTTAAGCCAGATGTTAATAGGATTAAAGTATTTAATAATGGAATTTGAAGGGGGTTAAATGGTGTAATTCCTTTTGGGGGTCAAATTATTCCAATTTCAATTGAAGGGGATAATCTTCTGTGAAAGAATCCTCAAAAAAATGAAATAAAAAAGAAAACTTCTGAAGTAATAAATAAAATTATTCCTCAACGGAGGCCTATGGTAACAATATAAGTATGTAATCCTTGAAATGTTCCTTCTCGAATGATATCTCGTCATCATTGATATATAATTATTAAAGTAATTAGAGTTCCTAATAAAAATAAATTATTATTGAAAAAGTGAAATCATTTAATAATTCCAATTATAGTAATTATTGCCCCTAAAGCACCTATTAAAGGTCAAGGTCTTACATCTACTAAGTGAAATGGGTGGTTTTTTTTTGTCATTATATTTAATTTACTTCTCTAGAATAAAGAGTTGTTAAAACTGCAAATACATAGGATTGAATAATCGAAACTGCTGATTCAAGTAAAAGAAGAAGAAGTTGAGTAATAATTAAAAAATTAACTAATAACAAATTTAAAGAAGAGCCTGTATTTCCTAGAAGAGTTAAAAGTAAATGCCCAGCAATTATATTAGCTGCTAATCGTACAGCTAATGTTCCCGGTCGAATAACATTTCTGATAGTTTCAATACATACTATAAAAGGTATTAATACAGGGGGAGTTCCTTGGGGAACTAAATGAGTAAATATATGTATAGTATTATTGATTCATCCGTAAATTATAAATCTTAATCATATTGGTAAAGCAATTGATAATGTTATTACTATATGTCTTGATCTAGTAAAAATATAAGGAAATAATCCTAAAAAATTATTAAATATAATTATAGAAAAAATAGAAATAAAAATTAATGTTCTTCCTTTAATAGAATTATTATTTAATAAAATTTTAAATTCATTATGAAGAGTAATAAGAATTTTATTTCATAAAAAACTATAACGTGAGGGAATTAATCAAAATATTGAAGGAATAAATAATAATCCTAAAAATGTTCTTATTCAATTAAGAGATGTTCTAAAATATGTTCCAGGATCAAAAGATGAGAATAGATTAGTTATCATTTTCAATTTAAAGTATTTTTTTTTTTTTTAAAAGAGAAAAATTTAATATTATAATTAAAAGAGTAATAATTTATAACATTAAAAATTAAAAAAATTAAAGTAAAATAAATTATTAAAGTTAATCAGTTAATAGGGGCTATTTGTGGGATTAAAAATTATTTTGATTGAAAATTATTTTAGTTTGACAAACTAATGTTATTAATATTAACTAAATTTTTCCATTAGAAGTAATTGCTATTTTACTATAATATGGTTTAAGAGACCAATACTTGCATTTCAGTCATCTAATGAATTAGAATTTATTCATTTAATAAAGTGTTTTATAGAAATTCTTTCAACAACAATAGGTATAAATCTATGATTTGCTCCACAGATTTCTGAACATTGGCCAAAAAATAGTCCTGTTCGATTTATTAAAAATCTAATTTGATTTAATCGTCCTGGTGTTGCATCAATTTTTACTCTGAGGGCAGGGATAGTTCAAGAATGAATTACATCAGCAGCTGTGATTAATATTCGAATTTGGGAATTATAGGGTAAAATAGTTCGATTATCTACATCAAGTAATCGAAAATTATTTAGGTTTATTTCATTTGTTGGAATTATGTAAGAATCAAATTCTAATTTTTTAAAATCTGAATATTCATAAGATCAATATCATTGATGGCCAATAGATTTTAGGGAGATTATAGGGTTATTAATTTCATCTAATAAATATAAAAGTTGTAAAGAAGGTAATGCAATAAAAATTAAAGTAACGGCTGGTACAATAGTTCAAATAATTTCAATTATTTGATTTTCAAGAAGAAATCGATAATTAAATTTATTAAAAAATAAAGTTCTTATTAGGTATCCTACTATTACAGTAATTATTAATAAAATTAATAATGCATGATTATGAAATATAATTAATTGTTCTATTAAAGGTGAAGCGGCATCTTGGAGAGAAATTCTTTTTCATGTTGCGATTTCTAAAAAAAGATTTTAACTTTATATATGAAGCTTAAATTCATTGCACTATTCTGCCATATTAGAAATTAGATGTTAAAATAGGAAGTTCATCATATCTATGTTCTGCTGGTGGTATTTTCTGTATTCATTCAATAGATGTAGATATATTTAAAGTACCAATAGATTTTCGTATTGATGAAAATCTTTCTCAAATAATAAATAAAAATAAAAAAATTCTAATTAATGAAATTAATGATCCAATAGAAGAAATAATATTTCATGTTCTATAAGCATCTGGATAATCTGAATAACGTCGGGGTATTCCTCTTAAACCTAAAAAGTGTTGGGGGAAAAAGGTTATATTAACACCAATAAATATGATTAAAAATTGAATTTTTAAGTATTTTTGATTTATAGTTAATCCTGTAAATAAGGGGAATCAATGAACAAATCCTGCTATAATGGCAAATACAGCTCCCATAGAAAGAACATAATGGAAATGAGCTACAACATAATATGTATCATGTAAAATAATATCAATTGAGGAATTAGCTAAAATTACTCCTGTTAAACCGCCAACAGTAAATAAAAATACAAATCCTAAAGCTCAAATTGTTGAAGGTGAGTAGTTTAATTGGGCCCCATGTAATGTAGCTAATCAACTAAAAATTTTGATACCTGTTGGTACTGCAATAATTATAGTAGCTGAAGTAAAATAAGCTCGTGTATCAACATCTATTCCAATAGTAAATATATGATGAGCTCAAACAATAAAGCCTAAAAGACCAATTGCTATTATAGCGTAAATTATTCCTAAAGTTCCAAAAGTTTCTTTTTTTCTTCTTTCTTGACTAATAATATGTGAAATTATCCCAAATCCTGGTAAAATTAAAATATAAACTTCTGGGTGTCCAAAAAATCAAAATAAATGTTGATAAAGAATTGGATCTCCACCTCCTATTGGATCAAAAAAAGAAGTATTTAAATTTCGATCTGTTAAAAGTATAGTAATTGCTCCTGCTAAGACAGGAAGTGATAAAAGAAGTAATAAAGCTGTAATTGAAACTGCTCAAGCAAATAAAGGTATGCGGTCAAAAGTTATACCAGTTGATCGCATATTAATTACAGTAGTGATAAAATTAACTGCCCCTAAAATTGATGAAATACCAGCTAAATGTAAACTGAAAATTGCTAAATCAACTGAGGCTCCTCCATGAGCAATATTAGAGGATAAAGGTGGATATACAGTTCAACCTGTTCCTGCCCCTCTTTCAACTATTCTTCTTATTAAAAGTAAAGTTAATGAAGGAGGAAGAAGTCAAAATCTTATATTATTTATTCGAGGGAAAGCTATATCAGGAGCTCCTAATATTAAAGGTACAAGTCAGTTTCCAAATCCCCCAATTAAAATAGGTATAACTATAAAGAAAATTATAATAAAAGCATGAGCTGTTACAATTACGTTATAAATTTGGTCATCCCCAATTAAAGTTCCAGGATTTCCTAGTTCTGCTCGAATTAATAATCTTAAAGACGTTCCTACTATTCCTGCTCAAGATCCAAATATAAAATATAAAGTTCCAATATCTTTATGATTTGTAGAGAATAATCATTTATTCATTTTAAAAGTAAAATGGCTGAGATTTAAGCGATAAATTGTAAATTTATTTACGAATATAGAATTCTTTTACTAGTTAAGTTTTATAGTCTAATATAGGATTTTAAATTGCAAATTTAAAGATAAATTTTTTAATTTTAAAACTTAAATTAAACTTAAATTAAAATTAAATTAAGGCTTAAAGAACCATTCTTTTTTTGAAACTTTGAAGGTTTCTAGTTTTTATAACTTAAATCCTTAGAATATATTAAATGAAATTGTAATTAGAAGAAGTCTTATTAAAATAATAAAATTAAATAAATAGATATTATTAAATTGTTTTATATAAGAATTTTTAAATATGAGATTATTAGAATTTATAAGTATACTTAGAGTAATAATTCGTATATAAAAAAATAAAGTAATTAAAGTTATGATAATAATAATTATGGATAGAAAAAATATATTTATTTTAATAAGAATTTGGATTGTTAGTCATTTAGGGAGAAATCCTAGAAATGGGGGTAATCCCCCTAAAGATATAAAATTTAATATAAAGAAGAATTTAATTAAAGGGTTATTATTAAGGGATGAAAAAAGTTGATTTAAATAGAAAATATTTAATTTTTTTAAGATAATAATAATATTAAATGTGATAATTGCATAAATAATAAAATAGTATATTCAAATTTTTTCGAAGAATAATATTGAAGCTAGTATTCATCTAATATGATTAATTGAAGAATAGGCTAGGATTTTTTTGATTCTAGTTTGGTTTATTCCTATAATTCCTCTTACTATTCTTCTAAAAATAATAATAATAATAAAAAAATTAATATAATTAAAATTGGCGTATCTTAATAATATAAATGGGGCAACTTTTTGTCAAGTAAGTATAATATAGGCATTAGTTCATGATAGTCCTTGAATAATTTCGGGAAATCAGAAATGAAATGGGGCAGCTCCTATTTTTGTAAATAATGCTGTCATATAAATGGTTATTAAAGGGGTATTAAAAATTATATAATTTAATTTAAGAGATATAATAATTAAAGCTATAAGTAAAATTAGAGAAGCTAGGGTTTGTGTAATAAAATATTTTATTATTGCTTCAGAATTTATAGAATTTTTAGAATTATTTATTAATGGGATAATGGCTAGAAGATTAATTTCTAATCCTAATCATATTCTTATTCAAGAATAAGATGAAATAGAGATTAATGTTCCTGTAATTAAAGTAAATAAAAAGACTATTTTGTTAAGAGAGATTAAAAAGAAAAGGATTATAACCTTTATGATTGGGGTATGAACCCAGTAGCTTAATTAGCTTATCTTTTTATAATTTAGTATAAGATGTACATAAATTTTTGATATTTAAAGAAATAGTTTAATTCTATTAATTGTAATGAAGGTAAATTTAAATTTACATTTTTTATTCTATCAAAATAATTCTTTTTTCAGACACTTCATTATATTTAATACTAATAATAATTGATTTAGTTATTATTATTCTTTAGAATATCAATTAGTATAAATTAATTTATTCCATTTATATTAAAATATTAAAATAATTAGTATTAAAAATTACTTTCAATGGATATTTACTAATAATTAATAAATTTAAATATTTATTATTCTTTAAAATACCAATAAATTTAAATTTTTATTTGTATTAATTGATAAAATTTCTATTAGTTGGCATTTTAGATAATTTTATCAATTAATATAAATTAATTTATTCCATTTATATTAAAATATTAAAATAATTAGTATTAAAAATTACTTTCAATGGATATTTACTAATAATTAATAAATTTAAATATTTATTATTCTTTAAAATACCAATAAATTTAAATTTTTATTTATATTAATTAATAAAATTTCTATTAGTTGGCATTTTAGATAATTTTATCAATTAATATAAATTAATTTATTCCATTTATATTAAAATATTAAAATAATTAGTATTAAAAATTACTTTCAATGGATATTTACTAATAATTAATAAATTTAAATATTTATTATTCTTTAAAATATCAATAAATTTAAATTTTTATTTGTATTAATTGATAAAATTTCTATTAGTTGGCATTTTAGATAATTTTATCAATTAGTATAAATTAATTTATTTCATTTATATTAAAATATTAAAATAATTAGTATTAAAAATTACTTTCAATGGATATTTACTAATAATTAATAAATTTAAATATTTATTATTCTTTAAAATACCAATAAATTTAAATTTTTATTTATATTAATTGATAAAATTTCTATTAGTTGGCATTTTAGATAATTTTATCAATTAGTATAAATTAATTTATTCCATTTATATTAAAATATTAAAATAATTAGTATTAAAAATTACTTTCAATGGATATTTACTAATAATTAATAAATTTAAATATTTATTATTCTTTAAAATACCAATAAATTTAAATTTTTATTTGTATTAATTAATAAAATTCCTATTAGTTGGCATTTTAGATAATTTTATCAATTAGTATAAATTAATTTATTTCATTTATATTAAAATATTAAAATAATTAATATTAAAAATTACTTTCAATGGATATTTACTAATAATTAATAAATTTAAATATTTATTATTCTTTAAAATACCAATAAATTTAAATTTTTATTTATATTAATTGATAAAATTTCTATTAGTTGGCATTTTAGATAATTTTATCAATTAATATAAATTAATTTATTCCATTTATATTAAAATATTAAAATAATTAGTATTAAAAATTACTTTCAATGGATATTTACTAATAATTAATAAATTTAAATATTTATTATTCTTTAAAATACCAATAAATTTAAATTTTTATTTATATTAATTAATAAAATTCCTATTAGTTGGCATTTTAGATAATTTTATCAATTAGTATAAATTAATTTATTTCATTTATATTAAAATATTAAAATAATTAGTATTAAAAATTACTTTCAATGGATATTTACTAATAATTAATAAATTTAAATATTTATTATTCTTTAAAATACCAATAAATTTAAATTTTTATTTATATTAATTGATAAAATTTCTATTAGTTGGCATTTTAGATAATTTTATCAATTAGTATAAATTAATTTATTCCATTTATATTAAAATATTAAAATAATTAGTATTAAAAATTACTTTCAATGGATATTTACTAATAATTAATAAATTTAAATATTTATTATTCTTTAAAATACCAATAAATTTAAATTTTTATTTGTATTAATTAATAAAATTCCTATTAGTTGGCATTTTAGATAATTTTATCAATTAGTATAAATTAATTTATTTCATTTATATTAAAATATTAAAATAATTAATATTAAAAATTACTTTTAATGGATATTTACTAATAATTAATAAATTTAAATATTTATTATTCTTTAAAATACCAATAAATTTAAATTTTTATTTATATTAATTGATAAAATTTCTATTAGTTGGCATTTTAGATAATTTTATTAATTAGTATAAATTAATTTATTTCATTTATATTAAAATATTAAAATAATTAATATTAAAAATTACTTTCAATGGATATTTACTAATAATTAATAAATTTAAATATTTATTATTCTTTAAAATACCAATAAATTTAAATTTTTATTTATATTAATTGATAAAATTTCTATTAGTTGGCATTTTAGATAATTTTATCAATTAGTATAAATTAATTTATTTCATTTATATTAAAATATTAAAATAATTAGTATTAAAAATTACTTTCAATGAATATTTACTAATAATTAATAAATTTAAATATTTATTATTCTTTAAAATACCAATAAATTTAAATTTTTATTTATATTAATTGATAAAATTTCTATTAGTTGGCATTTTAGATAATTTTATCAATTAGTATAAATTAATTTATTCCATTTATATTAAAATATTAAAATAATTAGTATTAAAAATTACTTTCAATGGATATTTACTAATAATTAATAAATTTAAATATTTATTATTCTTTAAAATACCAATAAATTTAAATTTTTATTTATATTAATTGATAAAATTTCTATTAGTTGGCATTTTAGATAATTTTATCAATTAGTATAAATTAATTTATTTCATTTATATTAAAATATTAAAATAATTAGTATTAAAAATTACTTTCAATGGATATTTACTAATAATTAATAAATTTAAATATTTATTATTCTTTAAAATACCAATAAATTTAAATTTTTATTTATATTAATTGATAAAATTTCTATTAGTTGGCATTTTAGATAATTTTATCAATTAGTATAAATTAATTTATTCCATTTATATTAAAATATTAAAATAATTAATATTAAAAATTACTTTCAATGGATATTTACTAATAATTAATAAATTTAAATATTTATTATTCTTTAAAATACCAATAAATTTAAATTTTTATTTATATTAATTGATAAAATTTCTATTAGTTGGCATTTTAGATAATTTTATCAATTAGTATAAATTAATTTATTCCATTTATATTAAAATATTAAAATAATTAGTATTAAAAATTACTTTTAATGGATATTTACTAATAATTAACAAATTTAAATATTTATTATTCTTTAAAATATCAATAAATTTAAATTTTTATTTATATTAATTGATAAAATTTCTATTAGTTGGCATTTTAGATAATTTTATCAATTAATATAAATTAATTTATTCCATTTATATTAAAATATTAAAATAATTAGTATTAAAAATTACTTTCAATGGATATTTACTAATAATTAATAAATTTAAATATTTATTATTCTTTAAAATACCAATAAATTTAAATTTTTATTTATATTAATTGATAAAATTTCTATTAGTTGGCATTTTAGATAATTTTATCAATTAGTATAAATTAATTTATTTCATTTATATTAAAATATTAAAATAATTAGTATTAAAAATTACTTTCAATGGATATTTACTAATAATTAATAAATTTAAATATTTATTATTCTTTAAAATACCAATAAATTTAAATTTTTATTTATATTAATTGATAAAATTTCTATTAGTTGGCATTTTAGATAATTTTATCAATTAGTATAAATTAATTTATTTCATTTATATTAAAATATTAAAATAATTAGTATTAAAAATTACTTTCAATGGATATTTACTAATAATTAACAAATTTAAATATTTATTATTCTTTAAAATATCAATAAATTTAAATTTTTATTTATATTAATTAATAAAATTTCTATTAGTTGGCATTTTAGATAATTTTATCAATTAGTATAAATTAATTTATTCCATTTATATTAAAATATTAAAATAATTAGTATTAAAAATTACTTTCAATGGATATTTACTAATAATTAATAAATTTAAATATTTATTATTCTTTAAAATACCAATAAATTTAAATTTTTATTTATATTAATTGATAAAATTTCTATTAGTTGGCATTTTAGATAATTTTATCAATTAGTATAAATTAATTTATTTTATTTATATTAAAATATTAAAATAATTAGTATTAAAAATTACTTTCAATGGATATTTACTAATAATTAATAAATTTAAATATTTATTATTCTTTAAAATACCAATAAATTTAAATTTTTATTTATATTAATTAATAGATATATATTATATATATATATATATAAATTTATTTTATATTAATAAATTTATATATAATAAATGTAATATATTTTTAAAAAATTTATATATATATATAAATTTATTATATAATTATATATATATATATAATAAATATTTATATATTCATAAGAAATTTATATATATATATAAATTTATTATATAATTATATATATATATATAATAGAATAAAATTTAGTATTTTTCCAAAATTTTCGATTTTTTTGAAATTTTTAATTTTTAAAATTTTTTAGATTATGGGAATTTACTAATAAAAAAAAAAGTGAAAAAAAATTTTTTATTCAATAAATATTTAATGAATATATATTAGGAAAATTTATTAATTAATAAATACTATTAATTAATAATATTAACCTAATATATAGGGATTATTCAACAAATTACATAATAGCAAATAAAGAATGGATACCAGAAAATTAAAAAGAGAATATTTATTAATTTATTAATATATAATAAATTTATTATATTTATATAATAATAAATTTATTATATATATATATATATATAATATATATAAATTATATATATATATATATAATATATATTAAATAAATATAATAAATTTATATATATATATAAATTTATTATATAATAAATGTTTAATAAATAAATTTATTATAGAAAAAAAAAAAAAAAAAATATTTATGAATTTATCAATAAATAATTTATTAAAATTGAATTTTTAATGAATTATTAAATTTTTATTTATATTAATTAATAAAATTTCTATTAGTTGGCATTTTAGATAATTTTATCAATTAATATAAATTAATTTATTCCATTTATATTAAAATATTAAAATAATTAGTATTAAAAATTACTTTCAATGGATATTTACTAATAATTAATAAATTTAAATATTTATTATTCTTTAAAATATCAATAAATTTAAATTTTTATTTGTATTAATTGATAAAATTTCTATTAGTTGGCATTTTAGATAATTTTATCAATTAGTATAAATTAATTTATTTTATTTATATTAAAATATTAAAATAATTAGTATTAAAAATTACTTTCAATGGATATTTACTAATAATTAATAAATTTAAATATTTATTATTCTTTAAAATACCAATAAATTTAAATTTTTATTTATATTAATTGATAAAATTTCTATTAGTTGGCATTTTAGATAATTTTATCAATTAGTATAAATTAATTTATTTTATTTATATTAAAATATTAAAATAATTAGTATTAAAAATTACTTTCAATGGATATTTACTAATAATTAATAAATTTAAATATTTATTATTCTTTAAAATACCAATAAATTTAAATTTTTATTTATATTAATTAATAGATATATATTATATATATATATATATAAATTTATTTTATATTAATAAATTTATATATAATAAATGTAATATATTTTTAAAAAATTTATATATATATATAAATTTATTATATAATTATATATATATATATAATAAATATTTATATATTCATAAGAAATTTATATATATATATAAATTTATTATATAATTATATATATATATATAATAGAATAAAATTTAGTATTTTTCCAAAATTTTCGATTTTTTTGAAATTTTTAATTTTTAAAATTTTTTAGATTATGGGAATTTACTAATAAAAAAAAAAGTGAAAAAAAATTTTTTATTCAATAAATATTTAATGAATATATATTAGGAAAATTTATTAATTAATAAATACTATTAATTAATAATATTAACCTAATATATAGGGATTATTCAACAAATTACATAATAGCAAATAAAGAATGGATACCAGAAAATTAAAAAGAGAATATTTATTAATTTATTAATATATAATAAATTTATTATATTTATATAATAATAAATTTATTATATATATATATATATATAATATATATAAATTATATATATATATATATAATATATATTAAATAAATATAATAAATTTATATATATATATAAATTTATTATATAATAAATGTTTAATAAATAAATTTATTATAGAAAAAAAAAAAAAAAAAAATATTTATGAATTTATCAATAAATAATTTATTAAAATTGAATTTTTAATGAATTATTAAATTTTTATTTATATTAATTGATAAAATTTCTATTAGTTGGCATTTTAGATAATTTTATCAATTAGTATAAATTAATTTATTTCATTTATATTAAAATATTAAAATAATTAATATTAAAAATTACTTTCAATGGATATTTACTAATAATTAATAAATTTAAATATTTATTATTCTTTAAAATACCAATAAATTTAAATTTTTATTTATATTAATTGATAAAATTTCTATTAGTTGGCATTTTAGATAATTTTATCAATTAGTATAAATTAATTTATTTCATTTATATTAAAATATTAAAATAATTAGTATTAAAAATTACTTTCAATGGATATTTACTAATAATTAATAAATTTAAATATTTATTATTCTTTAAAATACCAATAAATTTAAATTTTTATTTATATTAATTGATAAAATTTCTATTAGTTGGCATTTTAGATAATTTTATCAATTAGTATAAATTAATTTATTTCATTTATATTAAAATATTAAAATAATTAGTATTAAAAATTACTTTCAATGGATATTTACTAATAATTAATAAATTTAAATATTTATTATTCTTTAAAATACCAATAAATTTAAATTTTTATTTATATTAATTGATAAAATTTCTATTAGTTGGCATTTTAGATAATTTTATTAATTAGTATAAATTAATTTATTCCATTTATATTAAAATATTAAAATAATTAGTATTAAAAATTACTTTCAATGGATATTTACTAATAATTAATAAATTTAAATATTTATTATTCTTTAAAATACCAATAAATTTAAATTTTTATTTATATTAATTAATAGATATATATTATATATATATATATATAAATTTATTTTATATTAATAAATTTATATATAATAAATGTAATATATTTTTAAAAAATTTATATATATATATAAATTTATTATATAATTATATATATATATATAATAAATATTTATATATTCATAAGAAATTTATATATATATATAAATTTATTATATAATTATATATATATATATAATAGAATAAAATTTAGTATTTTTCCAAAATTTTCGATTTTTTTGAAATTTTTAATTTTTAAAATTTTTTAGATTATGGGAATTTACTAATAAAAAAAAAAGTGAAAAAAAATTTTTTATTCAATAAATATTTAATGAATATATATTAGGAAAATTTATTAATTAATAAATACTATTAATTAATAATATTAACCTAATATATAGGGATTATTCAACAAATTACATAATAGCAAATAAAGAATGGATACCAGAAAATTAAAAAGAGAATATTTATTAATTTATTAATATATAATAAATTTATTATATTTATATAATAATAAATTTATTATATATATATATATATATAATATATATAAATTATATATATATATATATAATATATATTAAATAAATATAATAAATTTATATATATATATAAATTTATTATATAATAAATGTTTAATAAATAAATTTATTATAGAAAAAAAAAAAAAAAAAATATTTATGAATTTATCAATAAATAATTTATTAAAATTGAATTTTTAATGAATTATTAAATTTTTATTTAAATTTATTGATATTTTAAAGAATAATAAATATTTAAATTTGTTAATTATTAGTAAATATTCATTAAAAGTAATTTTTAATACTAATTATTCTAATATTTTAATATAAATGAAATAAATTAATTTATATTAATTGATAAAATTACTTAAAATGTCAACTTAATAAGAATTTTATTAATTAATACAAATAAAAATTTAAATTTATTGATATTTTAAAGAATAATAAATATTTAAATTTGTTAATTATTAGTAAATATCCATTAAAAGTAATTTTTAATATTAATTATTTTAATATTTTAATATAAATGGAATAAATTAATTTATATTAATTGATAAAATTATCTAAAATGCCAATTAATAAGAATTTTATTAATTAATACAAATAAAAATTTAAATTTATTGATATTTTAAAGAATAATAAATATTTAAATTTGTTAATTATTAGTAAATATCCATTAAAAGTAATTTTTAATACTAATTATTTTAATATTTTAATATAAATGGAATAAATTAATTTATATTAATTGATAAAATTACTTAAAATGTCAACTTAATAAGAATTTTATTAATTAATACAAATAAAAATTTAAATTTATTGATATTTTAAAGAATAATAAATATTTAAATTTGTTAATTATTAGTAAATATTCATTAAAAGTAATTTTTAATACTAATTATTCTAATATTTTAATATAAATGAAATAAATTAATTTATATTAATTGATAAAATTACTTAAAATGTCAACTTAATAAGAATTTTATTAATTAATACAAATAAAAATTTAAATTTATTGATATTTTAAAGAATAATAAATATTTAAATTTGTTAATTATTAGTAAATATCCATTAAAAGTAATTTTTAATACTAATTATTTTAATATTTTAATATAAATGGAATAAATTAATTTATATTAATTGATAAAATTATCTAAAATGCCAATTAATAAGAATTTTATTAATTAATACAAATAAAAATTTAAATTTATTGATATTTTAAAGAATAATAAATATTTAAATTTGTTAATTATTAGTAAATATCCATTAAAAGTAATTTTTAATACTAATTATTTTAATATTTTAATATAAATGGAATAAATTAATTTATATTAATTGATAAAATTATCTAAAATGCCAACTAATAGAAATTTTATTAATTAATATAAATAAAAATTTAAATTTATTGATATTTTAAAGAATAATAAATATTTAAATTTGTTAATTATTAGTAAATATCCATTAAAAGTAATTTTTAATATTAATTATTCTAATATTTTAATATAAATGAAATAAATTAATTTATATTAATTGATAAAATTACTTAAAATGTCAACTAATAGAAATTTTATTAATTAATATAAATAAAAATTTAAATTTATTGGTATTTTAAAGAATAATAAATATTTAAATTTATTAATTATTAGTAAATATCCATTGAAAGTAATTTTTAATACTAATTATTTTAATATTTTAATATAAATGGAATAAATTAATTTATATTAATTGATAAAATTCTTATTAAGTTGGCATTTTAAGTAATTTTATCAATTAATATAAATAAAAATTTAAATTTATTGGTATTTTAAAGAATAATAAATATTTAAATTTATTAATTATTAGTAAATATCCATTGAAAGTAATTTTTAATACTAATTATTTTAATATTTTAATATAAATGGAATAAATTAATTTATATTAATTGATAAAATTCTTATTAAGTTGGCATTTTAAGTAATTTTATCAATTAATATAAATAAAAATTTAAATTTATTGGTATTTTAAAGAATAATAAATATTTAAATTTATTAATTATTAGTAAATATCCATTGAAAGTAATTTTTAATACTAATTATTTTAATATTTTAATATAAATGGAATAAATTAATTTATATTAATTGATAAAATTCTTATTAAGTTGGCATTTTAGATAATTTTATCAATTAATATAAATAAAAATTTAAATTTATTGGTATTTTAAAGAATAATAAATATTTAAATTTATTAATTATTAGTAAATATTCATTGAAAGTAATTTTTAATACTAATTATTTTAATATTTTAATATAAATGGAATAAATTAATTTATATTAATTGATAAAATTCTTATTAAGTTGGCATTTTAAGTAATTTTATCAATTAATATAAATAAAAATTTAAATTTATTGGTATTTTAAAGAATAATAAATATTTAAATTTATTAATTATTAGTAAATATTCATTGAAAGTAATTTTTAATACTAATTATTTTAATATTTTAATATAAATGGAATAAATTAATTTATATTAATTGATAAAATTCTTATTAAGTTGGCATTTTAAGTAATTTTATCAATTAATATAAATAAAAATTTAAATTTATTGGTATTTTAAAGAATAATAAATATTTAAATTTATTAATTATTAGTAAATATCCATTGAAAGTAATTTTTAATACTAATTATTTTAATATTTTAATATAAATGGAATAAATTAATTTATATTAATTGATAAAATTCTTATTAAGTTGGCATTTTAGATAATTTTATCAATTAATATAAATAAAAATTTAAATTTATTGGTATTTTAAAGAATAATAAATATTTAAATTTATTAATTATTAGTAAATATTCATTGAAAGTAATTTTTAATACTAATTATTTTAATATTTTAATATAAATGGAATAAATTAATTTATATTAATTGATAAAATTCTTATTAAGTTGGCATTTTAAGTAATTTTATCAATTAATATAAATAAAAATTTAAATTTATTGGTATTTTAAAGAATAATAAATATTTAAATTTATTAATTATTAGTAAATATCCATTGAAAGTAATTTTTAATACTAATTATTTTAATATTTTAATATAAATGGAATAAATTAATTTATATTAATTGATAAAATTCTTATTAAGTTGGCATTTTAAGTAATTTTATCAATTAATATAAATAAAAATTTAAATTTATTGGTATTTTAAAGAATAATAAATATTTAAATTTATTAATTATTAGTAAATATTCATTGAAAGTAATTTTTAATACTAATTATTTTAATATTTTAATATAAATGGAATAAATTAATTTATATTAATTGATAAAATTCTTATTAAGTTGGCATTTTAAGTAATTTTATCAATTAATATAAATAAAAATTTAAATTTATTGGTATTTTAAAGAATAATAAATATTTAAATTTATTAATTATTAGTAAATATCCATTGAAAGTAATTTTTAATACTAATTATTTTAATATTTTAATATAAATGGAATAAATTAATTTATATTAATTGATAAAATTCTTATTAAGTTGGCATTTTAAGTAATTTTATCAATTAATATAAATAAAAATTTAAATTTATTGGTATTTTAAAGAATAATAAATATTTAAATTTATTAATTATTAGTAAATATCCATTGAAAGTAATTTTTAATACTAATTATTTTAATATTTTAATATAAATGGAATAAATTAATTTATATTAATTGATAAAATTTCTATTAGTTGGCATTTTAGATAATTTTATCAATTAATATAAATAAAAATTTAAATTTATTGGTATTTTAAAGAATAATAAATATTTAAATTTATTAATTATTAGTAAATATTCATTGAAAGTAATTTTTAATACTAATTATTTTAATATTTTAATATAAATGGAATAAATTAATTTATATTAATTGATAAAATTCTTATTAAGTTGGCATTTTAAGTAATTTTATCAATTAATATAAATAAAAATTTAAATTTATTGGTATTTTAAAGAATAATAAATATTTAAATTTATTAATTATTAGTAAATATCCATTGAAAGTAATTTTTAATACTAATTATTTTAATATTTTAATATAAATGGAATAAATTAATTTAAATTAATTGATAAAATTCTTATTAAGTTGGCATTTTAAGTAATTTTATCAATTAATATAAATAAAAATTTAAATTTATTGGTATTTTAAAGAATAATAAATATTTAAATTTATTAATTATTAGTAAATATCCATTGAAAGTAATTTTTAATACTAATTATTTTAATATTTTAATATAAATGGAATAAATTAATTTAAATTAATTGATAAAATTCTTATTAAGTTGGCATTTTAGATAATTTTATCAATTAATATAAATAAAAATTTAAATTTATTGGTATTTTAAAGAATAATAAATATTTAAATTTATTAATTATTAGTAAATATTCATTGAAAGTAATTTTTAATACTAATTATTTTAATATTTTAATATAAATGGAATAAATTAATTTATATTAATTGATAAAATTCTTATTAAGTTGGCATTTTAGATAATTTTATCAATTAATATAAATAAAAATTTAAATTTATTGGTATTTTAAAGAATAATAAATATTTAAATTTATTAATTATTAGTAAATATCCATTGAAAGTAATTTTTAATACTAATTATTTTAATATTTTAATATAAATGGAATAAATTAATTTATATTAATTGATAAAATTCTTATTAAGTTGGCATTTTAAGTAATTTTATCAATTAATATAAATAAAAATTTAAATTTATTGGTATTTTAAAGAATAATAAATATTTAAATTTATTAATTATTAGTAAATATCCATTGAAAGTAATTTTTAATACTAATTATTTTAATATTTTAATATAAATGGAATAAATTAATTTATATTAATTGATAAAATTCTTATTAAGTTGGCATTTTAAGTAATTTTATCAATTAATATAAATAAAAATTTAAATTTATTGGTATTTTAAAGAATAATAAATATTTAAATTTATTAATTATTAGTAAATATCCATTGAAAGTAATTTTTAATACTAATTATTTTAATATTTTAATATAAATGGAATAAATTAATTTATATTAATTGATAAAATTCTTATTAAGTTGGCATTTTAAGTCAATTAATATAAATAAAAATTTAAATTTATTGGTATTTTAAAGAATAATAAATATTTAAATTTATTAATTATTAGTAAATATCCATTGAAAGTAATTTTTAATACTAATTATTTTAATATTTTAATATAAATGGAATAAATTAATTTATATTAATTGATAAAATTCTTATTAAGTTGGCATTTTAAGTAATTTTATCAATTAATATAAATAAAAATTTAAATTTATTGGTATTTTAAAGAATAATAAATATTTAAATTTATTAATTATTAGTAAATATCCATTGAAAGTAATTTTTAATACTAATTATTTTAATATTTTAATATAAATGGAATAAATTAATTTATATTAATTGATAAAATTCTTATTAAGTTGGCATTTTAAGTAATTTTATCAATTAATATAAATAAAAATTTAAATTTATTGGTATTTTAAAGAATAATAAATATTTAAATTTATTAATTATTAGTAAATATCCATTGAAAGTAATTTTTAATACTAATTATTTTAATATTTTAATATAAATGGAATAAATTAATTTATATTAATTGATAAAATTCTTATTAAGTTGGCATTTTAAGTAATTTTATCAATTAATATAAATAAAAATTTAAATTTATTGGTATTTTAAAGAATAATAAATATTTAAATTTATTAATTATTAGTAAATATTCATTGAAAGTAATTTTTAATACTAATTATTTTAATATTTTAATATAAATGGAATAAATTAATTTATATTAATTGATAAAATTCTTATTAAGTTGGCATTTTAAGTAATTTTATCAATTAATATAAATAAAAATTTAAATTTATTGGTATTTTAAAGAATAATAAATATTTAAATTTATTAATTATTAGTAAATATCCATTGAAAGTAATTTTTAATACTAATTATTTTAATATTTTAATATAAATGGAATAAATTAATTTATATTAATTGATAAAATTCTTATTAAGTTGGCATTTTAAGTAATTTTATCAATTAATATAAATAAAAATTTAAATTTATTGGTATTTTAAAGAATAATAAATATTTAAATTTATTAATTATTAGTAAATATCCATTGAAAGTAATTTTTAATATTAATTATTTTAATATTTTAATATAAATGGAATAAATTAATTTATATTAATTGATAAAATTCTTATTAAGTTGGCATTTTAAGTAATTTTATCAATTAATATAAATAAAAATTTAAATTTATTGGTATTTTAAAGAATAATAAATATTTAAATTTATTAATTATTAGTAAATATCCATTGAAAGTAATTTTTAATACTAATTATTTTAATATTTTAATATAAATGGAATAAATTAATTTATATTAATTGATAAAATTCTTATTAAGTTGGCATTTTAGATAATTTTATCAATTAATATAAATAAAAATTTAAATTTATTGGTATTTTAAAGAATAATAAATATTTAAATTTATTAATTATTAGTAAATATCCATTGAAAGTAATTTTTAATACTAATTATTTTAATATTTTAATATAAATGGAATAAATTAATTTATATTAATTGATAAAATTCTTATTAAGTTGGCATTTTAAGTAATTTTATCAATTAATATAAATAAAAATTTAAATTTATTGGTATTTTAAAGAATAATAAATTAAATTTATTAATTATTAGTAAATATTCATTGAAAGTAATTTTTAATACTAATTATTTTAATATTTTAATATAAATGGAATAAATTAATTTATATTAATTGATAAAATTCTTATTAAGTTGGCATTTTAGATAATTTTATCAATTAATATAAATAAAAATTTAAATTTATTGGTATTTTAAAGAATAATAAATATTTAAATTTATTAATTATTAGTAAATATCCATTGAAAGTAATTTTTAATACTAATTATTTTAATATTTTAATATAAATGGAATAAATTAATTTATATTAATTGATAAAATTCTTATTAAGTTGGCATTTTAAGTAATTTTATCAATTAATATAAATAAAAATTTAAATTTATTGGTATTTTAAAGAATAATAAATATTTAAATTTATTAATTATTAGTAAATATCTATTGAAAGTAATTTTTAATACTAATTATTTTAATATTTTAATATAAATGGAATAAATTAATTTATATTAATTGATAAAATTCTTATTAAGTTGACATTTTAAGTAATTTTATCAATTAATATAAATAAAAATTTAAATTTATTGGTATTTTAAAGAATAATAAATATTTAAATTTATTAATTATTAGTAAATATCCATTGAAAGTAATTTTTAATATTAATTATTTTAATATTTTAATATAAATGGAATAAATTAATTTATATTAATTGATAAAATTCTTATTAAGTTGGCATTTTAAGTAATTTTGTCAATTAATATAAATAAAAATTTAAATTTATTGGTATTTTAAAAAGAATAATCAATATTTAAATTTATTAATTATTAGTAAATATTCATTGAAAGTAATTTTTAATATTAATTATTTTAATATTTTAATATAAATGGAATAAATTAATTTATATTAATTGATAAAATTCTTATTAAGTTGGCATTTTAAGTAATTTTGTCAATTAATATAAATAAAAATTTAAATTTATTGGTATTTTAAAGAATAATCAATATTTAAATTTATTAATTATTAGTAAATATTCATTGAAAGTAATTTTTAATATTAATTATTTTAATATTTTAATATAAATGGAATAAATTAATTTATATTAATTAATAAAATTCTTATTAAGTTGGCATTTTAGATAATTTTATCAATTAATATAAATAAAAATTTAAATTTATTGGTATTTTAAAGAATAAATATTTAATTATTAAAAATTTGATTTATGTTTTTAAATTTAATTTATGTTTTTATTATATGTAAATTTTTGTAATGTAAATAATTTAAAAAGTTATTTATAAAAAAAAAATATAATGCAATAATAAATTTTATACAATAAAAGAAATTTTGATATAAAAATATATAATAATATTGATAAAATTTGTGCCAGCAATCGCGGTTAAACAGGTGATATAATTAAATTTTATTTAACAATAATAAATAAGTTTAAATTAATAAAAAATTAAGTTTATTAGGTAAAATTATAAATTTAAATAATATTAATATTAAAGATTATGAGATTATGAAATTTTAAAATTAAACTAGGATTAGATACCCTATTATAAAAAATATAAATTTGGAATGTTAGGGGAGTAGTAGTTATTATCTTGAAATTTAAAAAATTTGGCGGTATTTTAGTCTATTCAGAGGAACCTGTCCTATAATTGATAATCCACGATAAATTTTACTTAATTTTAGTAGTTTATATATCGTCGTAGTTTGAATATCTTTAAAGAGTGGTAAAATATTCATAATTTATAATTAGATAGAGGAAATCAGATCAAGGTGTAGCTTATAATTAAGGAGAGATGGGTTACAATGAGTTTACTTATATGAATATAAAATTTAAAATTGTTATTGAAATTGGATTTGAAAGTAATTAATTTTATTTAAAATTAGTGATTTTAGCTCTAAAATATGTACATATCGCCCGTCGCTTTCATTGAATTTTAAATTGAAATAAGTCGTAACATAGTTGGCGTACCGGAAGGTGTGCCTAGTCTGTTCAAATTAGAGCTTGTTAAAAAGTATTTTATTTACATTAAAAAGTTAATTGTGTGAATCAATTTAATTTGATGTGAATAAATTTATTTTAAAGTTTTTGGAAGATTCAGATATTTTTAATAAAAATATTTTTTTTTTTTTATTAATTTAGATAAAATTATTTTTTATTATAGTTTATTAAGTATAGAAATAGAATATTTAAATAAATTGAAAATTTATATTTTTAAAAGAAAATTTAATTAATTGTACCTTGTGTATCAGGGTTTATTAAATAATAATTAATGAATTTAATTTTCTCGAATTTAAAAGAGCTAAGAAATTATTTATTTTATTGTAAAATAAATATTTATAATAGTTTTTTAGAAATGAAACGTTAATCGTTTTTAAATTTATCTAGTTTTTTAAGAAATAAATTTAATTTAGTAATTATTTTTTATTATTTATAAGTTATTATTAAAATAAAAATAATTAATAATATTTTAAGGGATAAGCTTTAAAATAAAATTTTAAAAATAATAGAAATTTTTATAAAATTTATAGGAGTGGAAGTATTTTATAAATATTAGTGTGTTATAACAAATTTTATGTAAGATTTAATTTTTATATTATTTTAAATTTTTTATTAAAATTATTAATTTAATATTATAATTAATGTAATAATGATAAAATTAGTATAAATTTAATGTTGAATATTTTATTTATTAAAGGTTAAATTAAGGAATTCGGCAAATATTTTTTCCGCCTGTTTATTAAAAACATGTCTTTTTGATTATAATTTAAAGTCTGACCTGCCCTATGATAGTATTATTAAATGGCCGCGATAATTTGATCGTGCAAAGGTAGCATAATAATTAGTTTTTTAATTGGGAACTGGAATGAAAGGTCGAACGAGAAAAAAACTGTCTCAATTTAAATTTAATTAGAATTTTATTTTTAAGTTAAAAAGCTTAAATGAATTTAAAAGACGAGAAGACCCTATAGAGTTTTATATTTTTATTTTTATTTTTTAGTTTTAGAATTTAATTTTAAGATTAATTTAAGAATATTTGGTTGGGGTGATTGAAAAATTAAATAAACTTTTTTTATTTAATAAACCATTGATATATGATTAAATGATCCATTATTAATGATTATAAGATTAAATTACCTTAGGGATAACAGCGTAATTTTTTTTGAGAGTTCTTATCGAAAAAGAAGTTTGCGACCTCGATGTTGGATTAAAATTAACTTTTGGTGTAGAAGCTAAATTGGTTAGGTCTGTTCGACCTTTAAAATTTTACATGATCTGAGTTTAAACCGGCGTGAGCCAGGTTGGTTTCTATCTTTAAAAAAAAAAATATTTTAGTACGAAAGGATCAAGTATTTATATTAAATTATTATATTAAGAATATTATTAATTGATAAAATTACTTTGGCAGAATAGTGTTTTAAATTTAGAATTTAATTATGTATATTTTAATATACAAGTAATAATTTTTATTTTAGATTTGATTATAGGATTGATTATAGTATTAATTATAGTAGTAATAGTATTAGTAGGTTTGGCTTTTTTAACTTTAATAGAGCGAAAAGTTTTAGGTTATATTCAAATTCGTAAAGGCCCTAATAAAGTGGGTTTTGTAGGGATTTTACAACCTTTTAGAGATGGAATTAAGTTATTTACTAAGGAACAAACGTTTCCTTATATGGCTAATTTTTTTATTTATTATTTATCTCCAGTAATAAGATTATTTTTATCTTTGATATTATGATTATGTGTGCCTTTTATAACATTTTTATTTAGGTTTAATTTGGGCGTATTATATTTTTTATGTTGTTCTAGATTAGGTGTATATTCAATTATAATAGCAGGTTGATCTTCTAATTCAAATTATTCTTTATTAGGGGGATTACGTGCAGCTGCTCAGACAATTTCATATGAAGTTAGATTATTTATTATTTTATTATCTTTTTTACTTTTAATTTCAAGTTTAAATTTAATTGATTTTATGAAATATCAGAATTTTCTTTGATTTTTATTTTTATTTTATCCTTTATGTTTAATATGATTTATTTCAAGATTAGCCGAAACAAATCGGACTCCATTTGATTTTGCTGAAGGTGAATCTGAGTTAGTATCTGGATTTAATGTAGAGTATAGAAGAGGGGGATTTGCATTAATTTTTTTAGCTGAATATTCGAGAATTTTATTTATAAGATTATTATGTGTTATTTTATTTATAGGGGCAAATTTAATTGAATTTACATTTTTTTTAAAATTAGTTTTTATATCATTTTTATGGGTTTGAGTTCGAGGGACTTTACCTCGGTATCGATATGATAAATTAATATATTTATGTTGGAAAAGATTTTTACCTGTGTCTTTAAATTATTTAGTATTTTTTATAGGTTTAAAATTATTTAATTTTTCTTTATTATTATAGTGAATAAAATTTAGTATAAATTAATAGAAGAATGAACTTCTTTTTTATATTTTCAAAATATACACTTATAACAAGTTCATTAATTTAGTTTTTAAATAAAATAGAATCTCAGATTAAGAATATTCATCTATTTAATAAAAAATATAGAAAGTAAGTAATTGTAAGAATTTGTCCGATTATAATATAAGGGTCTTCTACAGGTCGTGCTCCAATTCATGTTAAAAGAATAACTATATTAATAAATGTTCAAAATAAAATTTTATTAATAGGATAGAATTGAGTACTTTGAAGTTTTTTTTTATTAATAATAGGTATAATGAATAAAATAGCAATTGATAATACTAAAGCAATTACACCCCCTAATTTGTTAGGAATAGATCGTAAAATAGCATATGCAAAGAGAAAATATCATTCTGGTTGGATATGAATTGGTGTTACTAAAGGATTAGCTGGTACAAAATTATCTGGATCTCCTAATATGTATGGGTTAATTAATACTAATAATATTAAAATTATAGTTATGATAATAAAACCAACTGAATCTTTTAAAGAGAAATAAGGATGAAATGGGGATTTATCAATGTTTCTATTAGTTCCTAATGGATTATTAGATCCGGTTTGATGTAAAAATAATAGATGAATAAGAATTATAGCTGTAACAATAAAAGGTAAAAGAAAATGAAGAGTAAAAAATCGAGTTAAAGTGGCATTATCAACAGCAAATCCTCCTCATAATCATTGAACAATTATATTTCCTATATAAGGGATAGCTGAAACTAAATTTGTGATTACTGTTGCACCTCAAAAAGATATTTGACCTCAAGGAAGAACATATCCTAAGAAGGCTGTTGCTATAACAAGAAATAAAATTAATACGCCTACTGTTCAAGTTATATGAAGATTATAGGATCCATAATATATTCCCCGGCCTACATGTATGTATAAACAAATAAAAAAGAATCTAGCTCCATTTGCATGTAAAGTTCGGATTAGTCAACCATAATTTACATCTCGACAAATATGAACTACTCTATTAAAAGCAAGATCAATATTTGATGTATAATGTATTGCTAAAAAAATTCCTGTAATAATTTGAATTATTAAACATAATCCTAGAAGAGATCCAAAATTTCATCAAGCTGAGATATTAGATGGAGATGGGAGATCAATTAAAGAGTTATTTATAATTTTAAGGATAGGTGATATTTTTCGCATAGGAGTTATCATTAATTTAAATTTTTATTAGTTGGTAGGTTAGATCGAAGTGATCCTTTTTTGAAACTGGTAATTTTAACAATAACTAATAATCTGATTAATAAATAAATAATTAATAGAAATATAATTATTGATTTAGGAAAATTGAAATATTTATTTAAAGATAAATTATTATTAATTTCAATATAATTATTATTTATAGTTAAATAGAATGGGTCTATTCATATTAATAAATTTAAATAAATTAAGAGTATAAATATGATGAATAAAAATAATTTAATTGAGGGGAGAAATTTTTCATTAGATGCTACTCTAGTTATATAAATAAATAGAACTAGTATTCCTCCAATTATAATTAAAAATAAAATATATGAATATCAATAATTTGAATTTAAATATCCTATAAATAATGAAAGGTTAATAGTTTGTATCAATAAGATTATTCCTATTGTTAAAGGATGTTTAATTAATATAATTATTATTGATAAAGTAATTGTTAATATAATTATAATTAGAATGTCAGAAAATAGTTTAATTAAAATATTAATTTTGGAGATTAATGATAGAATAGAATATTTTTTTTCTGAAGTTTTAAAAGAATGATTCTTATTTTTGATTTACAAGACCAATATTTTTTATTTAAATTATTAAAACATTAAAATTATAAATGTTAATTTTTTACTTATTTTTTTCATTATTTATATATTTTTCAGGTTTAATTTCTTTTACAATTAAGCGTAAACATTTATTATTAATATTATTAAGATTGGAATTTATTATTTTAAGTTTATTTTTAAATTTATTTATTTATTTATCATTATATTATTATGAATATTTTTTTAGAATAATTTTTTTAACTATAAGAGTATGTGAAGGGGCATTAGGATTGGGAGTTTTAGTTTCCATAATTCGGACTCATGGAAATGATTATTTTAATACGTTTAGAATTTTATGATAAAATTTAGTTTGATAATAATTTTTATGATTCCTTTAAGTTTTAAAATTAAGAGATTTTGATTAAATCAATGTTCTTATTTTTTATTATTTTTTTTATATTTATTAGTTAATAGATATAATTATATATTTAAAAATATTAGTTATTTTTTAGGGTGTGACTTATTATCTTATTGTTTAATTTTATTAAGTTTATGAATTTGTGTATTAATAATTATAGCTAGAGAATCATTAAATTATAAAAATTATTTTATAAATATATTTTTATTGGTTTTATTATGTTTAATATTTTTTTTATTTATAGCATTTTCTTCAATAAATTTATTTATATTTTATTTATTTTTTGAAATAAGATTAATTCCTACTTTGATTTTAATTGTAGGGTGAGGATATCAGCTCTGAGCGTTTACAAGCTGGGATTTATTTATTATTTTATACTTTGTTAGTTTCTTTGCCTATAATAATTTCAATTTTTTATTATTATGAAAAATTTTTTAGATTAGATTTTTTTTTTTTAAGAACTATAGTAAGAAATATTTATATATATATATGTATAAATATAGCTTTTTTTGTAAAAATACCAATATTTTTAGTTCATTTATGATTACCTAAGGCTCATGTTGAAGCTCCTGTTTCAGGTTCTATAATTTTGGCCGGAATTATATTAAAATTAGGTGGGTATGGTTTAATACGCTTAATAGTAATTTTTTTAGAAATTGGTATTAAAATTAATATTATTTTTATTTTAATTAGATTATATGGTGGTTTATTAGTTTCATTGATTTGTCTTCGTCAAATTGATATTAAATCTTTAATTGCTTATTCATCTGTGGCTCATATAGGGTTAGTATTAGGGGGAATTATAACTATAAGTTATTGAGGAATATGTGGTTCATTGGTAATAATATTAGCTCATGGTTTATGTTCGTCAGGTTTATTTTGTTTAGCAAATATTAATTATGAGCGATTTTCTAGTCGAAGAATATATTTAAATAAGGGTATAATTAATTTAATTCCTAGAATAAGATTATGATGATTTTTATTAAGAAGATCAAATATAGCAGCTCCTCCTTCCTTAAATTTATTAGGGGAAATTATATTAATTAATAGATTAGTTAGATGAAGAAGAATAACTATATTAATTTTAATATTTTTATCATTTTTTAGAGCAGCTTATTCTTTGTATTTATATTCTTATACACAGCATGGGATAATTTATTCGGGTTTATTTTCTTTTTTTATAGGAACGATTCGAGAATATTTATTATTGATATTGCATTGATTACCATTAAATATTTTAATTTTAAAAAGAGAAATTTTTTGTTTATGAATTTAAATTTTAATTTGATTTAAATAGTTTAATTAAAAATATTGATTTGTGATATCAAAGATATAAGAAATTATTTTAAATAATTATTTCAATTTGTTTAATTTATTTTGTTTTTTTTCTATTTTTTAGAGTTTTGTTTTTTTTTTTAAGGTTAAATTTTTTGGTTTTTGATTATAGCTTAATTTTAGAGTTTCAATTAATTAATATTAATTCGTGTCAAATTTTAATAACTTTATTATTAGATTGAATATCTTTATTATTTATAAGTTTTGTTTTATTTATTTCTTCAATAGTAATTTATTATAGAGATAGGTATATAGAGGGAGATTTAAATTTAAATCGTTTTATTTTGTTAGTTTGCATATTTGTTTTATCTATAATACTATTAATTATTAGACCAAATTTAATTAGAATCTTATTAGGGTGAGATGGATTAGGGTTAGTTTCTTATTGTTTAGTAATTTATTATCAGAATGTAAAATCTTATAATGCAGGGATAATTACAGCATTAAGAAATCGAATTGGAGATGTATTCTTATTATTATCAATTGCTTGAATAATAAATTATGGCGGATTTAATTTTTATTATTATATAAGATATATAAAAAGAGATGAAATTTTTATTATTGGGCTATTTGTAATGGTAGCTGCTATAACTAAGTCTGCTCAAATTCCATTTTCTTCATGACTTCCTGCTGCTATAGCAGCTCCTACTCCTGTTTCTTCTTTAGTTCATTCTTCAACTTTAGTTACAGCAGGGGTATATTTATTAATTCGTTTTAATTTATCATTACATTATAATTGTATAATATTTATATTATTTATTGGTAGAATAACAATATTTATAGCAGGATTAGGGGCGAATTTTGAATTTGATTTAAAAAAAATTATTGCTTTATCAACTTTAAGTCAATTAGGATTAATAATAAGAATTTTAAGAATAGGGGAATATAAATTAGCATTTTTTCATTTATTAACTCATGCTTTATTTAAGGCGCTTTTATTTATATGTGGGGGATGTATAATTCATAATTTAATAAATTGTCAAGATATTCGTTTTATAGGTAATTTAATTAATTTAATGCCTTTAACATGTTCATTTTTTATTATTTCAAATATAGCTTTATGTGGTTTACCTTTTTTATCAGGGTTTTATTCAAAGGATTTAATTTTAGAAATTATTTCTATAAATTATTTAAATATGTATATTTATTTAATTTTTTTTATTTCTACTGGGTTAACAGTTTCTTATACTTTTCGTTTAATTTATTATGTTATTATTGGTAATTATAATCATTTTTCTTTACATTTAATTTCCGATAATAATAATTTTATTATATTGAAGGGTATATCGGGTTTAATTATGTTTGTAATTATAGGGGGAAGAATTTTAATATGATTAATATTTCCTATTCCATATTTTATTTGTTTATCTTTTTTAATGAAAATAATAGTTTTATTTTTAATTATATTTGGAATAATTTTAGGTTATGAATTTTCTAAATTTAATTTGAATTATTCATTGAATTCATTAGAAAATTTAAAAATAAATTTATTTTTTTCTTCAATATGAAATATACCTTATTTAAGAACTTTTGGGATGAATTTATATCCTTTAATAATAGGAAAACAAATTTATAAAAATATAGATCAAGGATGATCAGAATTTTTAGGAGCTCAAAATATTTATATAAATATTAAAAATATATCAATATATTTACAATTTTTACATAATAATAATTTAAAAATTTTTTTATTATTAACAATTTTTTGAATTATTTTTTTAATGATTATTTAAATTTAACTTAAATAGCTTAAATAAAAGAGTATAATATTGAAGATATTAGGGTAATAAAAATTATTTTTAAGTAATTTATAAATAAAAAAATTTATTTTTATATTGAAAATATAATGTTTTATTATTAAACTAATAAATTTAAAGATATTAACAGATTTTCACTGCTAAAGAATTAAGTTAGAAGCTTATTCTTGAATAACATATCTTTTTAATTGGGAAATAAATCCATTTATATCATTAACAGTGATAGGCCGCTTTTTGGCTTCAATTAATTTAATAATTAAATAAGGATGAAAGGTTTCATCAAAATTTTAGGTCGAAACTAAATACAATAATTTGTTTCTTATTTTATTAATTAAGGTAAATTGAGATTTTCAATACTTTTTAAATGCAAATTAAATGTTATAATTAACTATTACCCTATCCTGATTTATTTTGTTCATGTTAATGCTCCTTGATTTCATTCATAATAAAGTCCAAATAAAAGAATAAAAATAAAAAAAAAAATAATTATATTAAAATTAATTATATTAGAGATTTTTAAAATTATAATAATGGGAATTAATAAAGTAATTTCTACATCAAAAATTAAAAAAATCACTGCAATTAAAAAAAAATGTAATGAAAATGGCATTCGAGCCGATCTTTTAGGGTCGAAACCACATTCAAATGGAGATCTTTTTTCTCGATCAAAGAATGATTTTTTTGAAATAATTGATGATAAAGTAATTAAAATATTACAGATAATAAAAAGTATTAATCTTATAAAAAAGATTATTTTAATTATTTATACTAAATTTTATTAGATCTTTTGATTGGAAATCAATTATAATTATTATACTATATAAATAAAATAATTTATCTACCTCATCAATAAATAGAAATATACAGAAATAATCAAACTACATCAACAAAATGTCAATATCATGCTGCAGCTTCAAACCCAAAGTGGTGAATACAAGAAAAATGATTATAAAAATGTCGAATTAAACATGTTAATAAAAAAGTTGTTCCAATGATTACATGAATTCCATGAAATCCTGTTGCTATGAAAAAAGAAGATCCATAAACTCTATCAGCAATAGTAAAAGGGGCTTCGATATATTCATAAGCTTGAAGAATAGTAAAGTAAATTCCTAAGATAACAGTTAAAATTAAACTTTGTAGAGTTTGGGTATAATTATTTTCAATTAATCTATGATGAGCTCAAGTTACTGTTAAGCCAGATGTTAATAGGATTAAAGTATTTAATAATGGAATTTGAAGGGGGTTAAATGGTGTAATTCCTTTTGGGGGTCAAATTATTCCAATTTCAATTGAAGGGGATAATCTTCTGTGAAAGAATCCTCAAAAAAATGAAATAAAAAAGAAAACTTCTGAAGTAATAAATAAAATTATTCCTCAACGGAGGCCTATGGTAACAATATAAGTATGTAATCCTTGAAATGTTCCTTCTCGAATGATATCTCGTCATCATTGATATATAATTATTAAAGTAATTAGAGTTCCTAATAAAAATAAATTATTATTGAAAAAGTGAAATCATTTAATAATTCCAATTATAGTAATTATTGCCCCTAAAGCACCTATTAAAGGTCAAGGTCTTACATCTACTAAGTGAAATGGGTGGTTTTTTTTTGTCATTATATTTAATTTACTTCTCTAGAATAAAGAGTTGTTAAAACTGCAAATACATAGGATTGAATAATCGAAACTGCTGATTCAAGTAAAAGAAGAAGAAGTTGAGTAATAATTAAAAAATTAACTAATAACAAATTTAAAGAAGAGCCTGTATTTCCTAGAAGAGTTAAAAGTAAATGCCCAGCAATTATATTAGCTGCTAATCGTACAGCTAATGTTCCCGGTCGAATAACATTTCTGATAGTTTCAATACATACTATAAAAGGTATTAATACAGGGGGAGTTCCTTGGGGAACTAAATGAGTAAATATATGTATAGTATTATTGATTCATCCGTAAATTATAAATCTTAATCATATTGGTAAAGCAATTGATAATGTTATTACTATATGTCTTGATCTAGTAAAAATATAAGGAAATAATCCTAAAAAATTATTAAATATAATTATAGAAAAAATAGAAATAAAAATTAATGTTCTTCCTTTAATAGAATTATTATTTAATAAAATTTTAAATTCATTATGAAGAGTAATAAGAATTTTATTTCATAAAAAACTATAACGTGAGGGAATTAATCAAAATATTGAAGGAATAAATAATAATCCTAAAAATGTTCTTATTCAATTAAGAGATGTTCTAAAATATGTTCCAGGATCAAAAGATGAGAATAGATTAGTTATCATTTTCAATTTAAAGTATTTTTTTTTTTTTTAAAAGAGAAAAATTTAATATTATAATTAAAAGAGTAATAATTTATAACATTAAAAATTAAAAAAATTAAAGTAAAATAAATTATTAAAGTTAATCAGTTAATAGGGGCTATTTGTGGGATTAAAAATTATTTTGATTGAAAATTATTTTAGTTTGACAAACTAATGTTATTAATATTAACTAAATTTTTCCATTAGAAGTAATTGCTATTTTACTATAATATGGTTTAAGAGACCAATACTTGCATTTCAGTCATCTAATGAATTAGAATTTATTCATTTAATAAAGTGTTTTATAGAAATTCTTTCAACAACAATAGGTATAAATCTATGATTTGCTCCACAGATTTCTGAACATTGGCCAAAAAATAGTCCTGTTCGATTTATTAAAAATCTAATTTGATTTAATCGTCCTGGTGTTGCATCAATTTTTACTCTGAGGGCAGGGATAATATTCAATATTCGAATTGTGGGAATTATAGGGTAAAATAGTTCGATTATCTACATCAAGTAATCGAAAATTATTTAGGTTTTATTTCATTTGTTGGAATTATGTAAGAATCAAATTCTAATTTTTTAAAATCTGAATATTCATAAGATCAATATCATTGATGGCCAATAGATTTTAGGGTAGATTATAGGGTTATTAATTTCATCTAATAAATATAAAAGTTGTAAAGAAGGTAATGCAATAAAAATTAAAAGTAACGGCTGGTACAATAGTTTCAAATAATTTCAATTATTTGATTTTCAAGAAGAAATCGATAATTAAGATTTATTAAAAAATAAAGTTCTTATTAGGTATCCTACTATTACAGTAATTTATTAATAAAATTAATAATGCATGATTATGAAATATAATTAATTGTTCTATTAAAGGTGAAGCGGCATCTTGGAGAGAAATTCTTTTTCATGTTGCGATTTCTAAAAAAAGATTTTAACTTTATATATGAAGCTTAAATTCATTGCACTATTCTGCCATATTAGAAATTAGATGTTAAAATAGGAAGTTCATCATATCTATGTTCTGCTGGGTGGTATTTTCTGTATTCATTCAATAGATGTAGATATATTTAAATAGTACCAAATAGATTTTTTCCGTATTGATGAAAATCTTTCTCAAATAATAAATAAAAAATAAAAAAATTCTAATTAATGAAAATTAATGATCCAATAGAAGAAATAATATTTCATGTTCTATAAGCATCTGGATACATCTGAATAACGTCGGGGTATTCCTCTTAAACCTAAAAAGTTGTTGGGGGAAAAAGGTTATATTAACACCAATAAATATGATTAAAAATTGAATTTTTAAGTATTTTTGATTTATAGTTAATCCTGTAAAATAAGGGGAATCAATGAACAAATCCTGCTATAATGAGCAAATACAGCTCCCATAGAAAGAACATAATGGAAATGAGCTACAACATAATATGTATCATGTAAAATAATATCAATTGAGGAATTAGCTAAAATTACTCCTGTTAAACCGCCAACAGTAAATAAAAATACAAATCCTAAAGCTCAAATTGTTGAAGGTGAGTAGTTTAATTGGGCCCCATGTAATGTAGCTAATCAACTAAAAATTTTGATACCTGTTGGTTACTGCAAATAATTATAGTAGCTGAAGTAAAATAAGCTCGTGTATCAACATCTATTCCAATAGTAAATATATGATGAGCTCAAACAATAAAGCCTAAAAGACCAATTGCTATTATAGCGTAAATTATTCCTAAAGTTCCAAAAGTTTCTTTTTTTCTTCTTTCTTGACTAATAATATGTGAAATTATCCCAAATCCTGGGTAAAATTAAAATATAAACTTCTGGGTGTCCAAAAAATCAAAAATTAAATGTTGATAAAGAATTGGATCTCCACCTCCTATTGGATCAAAAAAAGAAGTATTTAAATTTCGATCTGTTAAAAGTATAGTAAATTGCTCCTGCTAAGACAGGAAGTGATAAAAGAAGTAATAAAGCTGTAATTGAAACTGCTCAAGCAAATAAAGGTATGCGGTCAAAAGTTATACCAGTTGATCGCATATTTAATTACAGTAGTGATAAAATTAACTGCCCCTAAAATTGATGAAATACCAGCTAAATGTAAACTGAAAATTGCTAAATCAACTGAGGCTCCTCCATGAGCAATATTAGAGGATAAGGTGGATATACAGTTCAACCTGTTCTCTGCACCTCTTTCAACTATTCTTCTTATTAAAAGTAAAGTTAATGAAGGAGGAAGAAGTCAAAATCTTATATTATTTATTCGAGGGAAAGCTATATCAGGAGCTCCTAATATTAAAGGTACAAGTCAGTTTCCAAATCCCCCAATTAAAATAGGTATAACTATAAAGAAAATTATAATAAAAGCATGAGCTGTTACAATTACGTTATAAATTTGGTCATCCCCAATTAAAGTTCCAGGATTTCCTAGTTCTGCTCGAATTAATAATCTTAAAGACGTTCCTACTATTCCTGCTCAAGATCCAAATATAAAATATAAAGTTCCAATATCTTTATGATTTGTAGAGAATAATCATTTATTCATTTTAAAAGTAAAATGGCTGAGATTTAAGCGATAAATTGTAAATTTATTTTACGAATACTAGAATTCTCTTTACTAGTTAGTTTTATAGTCTAATATAGGATTTTAAATTGCAAATTAAAGATAAATTTTTTTAATTTTAAAACTTAAATTAAACTTAAATTAAAATTAAATTAAGGCTTAAAGAACCATTCTTTTTTTGAAACTTTGAAGGTTTCTAGTTTTTATAACTTAAATCCTTAGAATATATTAAATGAAATTGTAATTAGAAGAAGTCTTATTAAAATAATAAAATTAAATAAATAGATATTATTAAATTGTTTTATATAAGAATTTTTAAATATGAGATTATTAGAATTTATAAGTATACTTAGAGTAATAATTCGTATATAAAAAAATAAAGTAATTAAAGTTATGATAATAATAATTATGGATAGAAAAAATATATTTTTTTAATAAGAATTTGGATTGTTAGTCATTTAGGGAGAAATCCTAGAAATGGGGGTAATCCCCCCTAAAGATATAAAATTTAATATAAAGAAGAATTTAATTAAAGGGTTATTATTAAGGGATGAAAAAAGTTGATTTAAATAGAAAAATTTAATTTTTTTAAGATAATAAATAATATTAAATGTGATAATTGCATAAATAATAAAATAGTATATTCAAATTTTTTTCGAAGAATAATATTGAAGCTAGTATTCATCTAATATGATTAATTGAAGAATAGGCTAGGATTTTTTTGATTCTAGTTTGGTTTATTCCTATAATTCCTCTTACTATTCTTCTAAAAATAATAATAATAATAAAAAATTAATATAATTAAAATTGGCGTATCTTAATAATATAAATGGGGCAACTTTTTTGTCAAGTAAGTATAATATAGTGGCATTAGTTCATGATAGTCCTTGAATAATTTCGGGAAATCAGAAATGAAATGGGGCAGCTCCTATTTTTGTAAATAATGCTGTCATATAAATGGTTATTAAAGGGGTATTAAAATTATATAATTTAATTTAAGAGATATAATAATTAAAGCTATAAGTAAAATTAGAGAAGCTAGGGTTTGTGTAATAAAATATTTGTATTATTGCTTCAGAATTTATAGAATTTTTAGAATTATTTATTAATGGGATAATGGCTAGAAGATTAATTTCTAATCCTAATCATATTCTTATTCAAGAATAAGATGAAATAGAGATTAATGTTCCTGTAATTAAAGTAAATAAAAAGACTATTTTGTTTAAGAGAGATTAAAAAGAAAAGGATTATAACCTTTATGATTGGGGTATGAACCCAGTAGCTTAATTAGCTTATCTTTTTATAATTTAGTATAAGATGTACATAAATTTTTGATATTTAAAGAAATAGTTTAATTCTATTAATTGTAATGAAGGTAAATTTAATTTACATTTTTATTCTATCAAAATAATTCTTTTTTTCAGACACTTCATTATATTTAATACTAATAATAATTGATTTAGTTATTATTATTCTTTAGAATATCAATTAGTATAAATTAATTTATTCCATTTATATTAAAATATTAAAATAATTAGTATTAAAAATTACTTTCAATGGATATTTACTAATAATTAATAAATTTAAATATTTATTATTCTTTAAAATACCAATAAATTTAAATTTTTATTTGTATTAATTGATAAAATTTCTATTAGTTGCATTTTAGATAATTTTATCAATTAATATAAATTAATTTATTCCATTTATATTAAAATATTAAAATAATTAGTATTAAAAATTACTTTCAATGGATATTTACTAATAATTAATAAATTTAAATATTTATTATTCTTTAAAATACCAATAAATTTAAATTTTTATTTATATTAATTGATAAAATTTCTATTAGTTGGCATTTTAAGTAATTTTTATCAATTAATATAAATTAATTTATTCCATTTATATTAAAAATATAAAATAATTAGTATTAAAAATTACCTTTCAATGGATATTTACTAATAATTAATAAATTTAAATATTTATTATTCTTTAAAATACCAATAAATTTAAATTTTTTATTTATATTAATTAATAAAATTCCTATTAGTTGGCATTTTAGATAATTTTATCAATTAGTATAAATTAATTTATTTCATTTATATTAAAATATTAAAATAATTAGTATTAAAAATTACTTTCAATGGATATTTACTAATAATTAATAAATTTAAATATTTATTATTCTTTAAAATACCAATAAATTTAAATTTTTATTTATATTAATTGATAAAATTTCTATTAGTTGGCATTTTAGATAATTTTATCAATTAGTATAAATTAATTTATTCCATTTATATTAAAATATTAAAATAATTAGTATTAAAAATTACTTTCAAATGGATATTTACTAATAATTAATTAATTTAAATATTTATTATTCTTTAAAATACCAATAAATTTAAATTTTTATTTGTATTAATTAATAAAATTCCTATTAGTTGGCATTTTAGATAATTTTATCAATTAGTATAAATTAATTTATTTCATTTATATTAAAAATATTAAAATAATTAATATTAAAAATTACTTTCAATGGATATTTACTAAATAATTAATAAATTTAAATATTTATTATTCTTTAAAATACCAATAAATTTAAATTTTTATTTATATTAATTGATAAAATTTCTATTAGTTGGCATTTTTAAGTAATTTTATCAATTAATATAAATTAATTTAATTCCATTTATATTAAAATATTAAAATAATTAGTATTAAAAATTACTTTCAATGGATATTTACTAATAATTAATAAATTTAAATATTTATTATTCTTTAAAATACCAATAAATTTAAATTTTTATTATATTAATTGATAAAATTTCTATTAGTTGGCATTTTAGATAATTTTATCAATTAGTATAAATTAATTTATTCCATTTATATTAAAATATTAACATAATTAGTATTAAAAATTACTTTCAATGGATATTTACTAATAATTAATAAATTTAAATATTTATTATTCTTTAAAATACCAATAAATTTAAATTTTTATTTGTATTAATTAATAAAATTCCTATTAGTTGGCATTTTAGATAATTTTATCAATTAGTATAAATTAATTTATTTCATTTATATTAAAATATTAAAATAATTAATATTAAAAATTACTTTCAATGGATATTTACTAATAATTAATAAATTTAAATATTTATTATTCTTTAAAATACCAATAAATTTAAATTTTTATTTATATTAATTGACTAAAATTTCTATTAGTTGGCATTTTAAGTAATTTTATCAATTAATATAAATTAATTTATTCCATTTATATTAAAATATTAAAATAATTAGTATTAAAAATTACTTTCAATGGATATTTACTAATAATTAATAAATTTAAATATTTATTATTCTTTAAAATACCAATAAATTTAAATTTTTATTTATATTAATTAATAAAATTCCTATTAGTTGGGCATTTTAGATAATTTTATCAATTAGTATAAATTAATTTATTTCATTTATATTAAAATATTAAAATAATTAGTATTAAAAATTTACTTTCAATGGATATTTACTAATAATTAATAAATTTAAATATTTATTATTCTTTAAAATACCAATAAATTTAAATTTTTATTTATATTAATTGATAAAATTTCTATTAGTTGGCATTTTAGATAATTTTATCAATTAGTATAAATTAATTTATTCCATTTATATTAAAATATTAAAATAATTAGTATTAAAAATTACTTTCAATGGATATTTACTAATAATTAATAAATTTAAATATTTATTATTCTTTAAAATACCAATAAATTTAAATTTTTATTTATATTAATGATAAAATTTCTATTAGTTGGCATTTTAGATAATTTTATCAATTAAGTATAAATTAATTTTATTTCATTTATATTAAAATATTAAAATAATTAATATTAAAAATTACTTTCAATGGATATTTACTAATAATTAATAAATTTAAATATTTATTATTCTTTAAAATACCAATAAATTTAAAATTTTTATTTATATTAATTGATAAAATTTCTATTAGTTGGCATTTTAGATAATTTTATCAATTAGTATAAATTAATTTATTTCATTTATATTAAAATATTAAAATAATTAGTATTAAAAATTACTTTCAATGGATATTTACTAATAATTAATAAATTTAAATATTTATTATTCTTTAAAATACCAATAAATTTAAATTTTTATTTATATTAATTGATAAAATTTCTATTAGTTGGCATTTTAGATAATTTTATCAATTAGTATAAATTAATTTATTTCATTTATATTAAAATATTAAAATAATTAGTATTAAAAATTACTTTCAATGAATATTTACTAATAATTAATAAATTTAAATATTTATTATTCTTTATAAATACCAATAAATTTAAATTTTTATTTATATTAATTGATAAAATTTCTATTAGTTGGCATTTTAGATAATTTTATCAATTAGTATAAATTAATTTATTCCATTTATATTAAAATATTAAAATAATTAGTATTAAAAATTACTTTCAATGGATATTTACTAATAATTAATAAATTTAAATATTTATTATTCTTTAAAATACCAATAAATTTAAATTTATATTTATATTAATTGATAAAATTTCTATTAGTTGGCATTTTAGATAATTTTATCAATTAGTATAAATTAATTTATTTCATTTATATTAAAATATTAAAATAATTTAGTATTAAAAATTACTTTCAATGGATATTTACTAATAATTAATAAATTTAAATATTTATTATTCTTTTAAAATACCAATAAATTTAAATTTTTATTTATATTAATTGATAAAATTTCTATTAGTTGGCATTTTAGATAATTTTATCAATTAGTATAAATTAATTTATTCCATTTATATTAAAATATTAAAATAATTAATATTAAAAATTACTTTCAATGGATATTTACTAATAATTAATAAATTTAAATATTTATTATTCTTTAAAAATACCAATAAATTTAAATTTTTATTTATATTAATTGATAAAATTTCTATTAGTTGGCATTTTAGATAATTTTATCAATTAGTATAAATTAATTTATTCCATTTATATTAAAATATTAAAATAATTAGTATTAAAAATTACTTTTAATGGATATTTACTAATAATTAACAAATTTAAATATTTATTATTCTTTAAAATATCAATAAATTTAAATTTTTATTTATATTAATTGATAAAATTTCTATTAGTTGGCATTTTAGATAATTTTAATCAATTAATATAAATTATTTATTCATTATTTTTATATTAAATATATAATAATTAATTAGTATTAAAAATTACTTTCAATGGATATTTACTAATAATTAATAAATTTAAATATTTATTATTCTTTAAAATACCAATAAATTTAAATTTTTATTTATATTAATTGATAAAATTTCTATTAGTTGCATTTTTAGATAATTTTATCAATTAGTATAAATTAATTTATTTCATTTATATTAAAATATTAAAATAATTAGTATTAAAAATTACTTTCAATGGATATTTACTAATAATTAATAAATTTAAATATTTATTATTCTTTAAAATACCAATAAATTTAAATTTTTATTTATATTAATTGATAAAATTTTTCGTATTAGTTGGCATTTTAGATAATTTTATCAATTAGTATAAATTAATTTATTTCATTTATATTAAAATATTAAAATAATTAGTATTAAAAATTACTTTCAATGGATATTTACTAATAATTAACAAATTTAAATATTTATTATTCTTTAAAATATCAATAAATTTAAATTTTTATTTATATTAATTGATAAAATTTCTATTAGTTGGCATTTTAGATAATTTTATCAATTAGTATAAATTAATTTATTCCATTTATATTAAAATATTAAAATAATTAGTATTAAAAATTACTTTTAATGGATATTTACTAATAATTAATAAATTTAAATATTTATTATTCTTTAAAATACCAATAAATTTAAATTTTTATTTATATTAATTGATAAAATTTCTATCTAGTTGGCATTTTAGATAATTTTATCAATTAGTATAAATTAATTTATTTCATTTATATTAAAATATTAAAATAATTAGTATTAAAAATTACTTTTCAATGGATATTTACTAATAATTAATAAATTTAAATATTTATTATTCTTTAAAATACCAATAAATTTAAATTTTTATTTATATTAATTAATAGATATATATTATATATATATATATATAAATTTATTTTATATTAATAAATTTATATATAATAAATGTAATATATTTTTAAAAAATTTATATATATATATAAATTTATTATATAATTATATATATATATATAATAAATATTTATATATTCATAAGAAATTTATATATATATATAAATTTATTATATAATTATATATATATATATAATAGAATAAAATTTAGTATTTTTCCAAAATTTTCGATTTTTTTGAAATTTTTAATTTTTAAAATTTTTTAGATTATGGGAATTTACTAATAAAAAAAAAGTGAAAAAAAATTTTTTATTCAATAAATATTTAATGAATATATATTAGGAAAATTTATTAATTAATAAATACTATTAATTAATAATATTAACCTAATATATAGGGGATTATTCAACAAATTACATAATAGCAAATAAAGAATGGATACCAGAAAATTAAAAAGAGAATATTTATTAATTTATTAATATATAATAAATTTATTATATTTTATATAATAATAAATTTATTATATATATATATATATATAATATATATAAATTATATATATATATATATAATATATATTAAATAAATATAATAAATTTATATATATATATAAATTTATTATATAATAAATGTTTAATAAATAAATTTATTATAGAAAAAAAAAAAAAAAAAAAATATTTATGAATTTATCAATAAATAATTTATTAAAATTGAATTTTTAATGAATTATTAAATTTTTATTTATATTAATTGATAAAATTTCTATTAGTTGGCATTTTAGATAATTTTATCAATTAGTATAAATTAATTTATTTCATTTATATTAAAATATTAAAATAATTAATATTAAAAATTACTTTCAATGGATATTTACTAATAATTAATAAATTTAAATATTTATTATTCTTTAAAATATCAATAAATTTAAATTTTTATTTGTATTAATTGATAAAATTTCTATTAGTTGGCATTTTAGATAATTTTATCAATTAGTATAAATTAATTTATTTTATTTATATTAAAATATTAAAATAATTAGTATTAAAAATTACTTTCAATGGATATTTACTAATAATTAATAAATTTAAATATTTATTATTCTTTAAAATACCAATAAATTTAAATTTTTATTTATATTAATTGATAAAATTTCTATTAGTTGGCATTTTAGATAATTTTATCAATTAGTATAAATTAATTTATTTTATTTATATTAAAATATTAAAATAATTAGTATTAAAAATTACTTTCAATGGATATTTACTAATAATTAATAAATTTAAATATTTTATTATTCTTTAAAATACCAATAAATTTAAATTTTTATTTATATTAATTAATAGATATATATTATATATATATATATATAAATTTATTTTATATTAATAAATTTATATATAATAAATGTAATATATTTTTAAAAAATTTATATATATATATAAATTTATTATATAATTATATATAGTATATATAATAAATATTTATATATTCATAAGAAATTTATATATATATATAAATTTATTATATAATAATATATATATATATAATAGAAATAAAATTTAGTATTTTTCCAAAATTTTCGATTTTTTTGAAATTTTTAATTTTTAAAATTTTTTAGATTATGGGAATTTACTAATAAAAAAAAAGTGAAAAAAAATTTTTTATTCAATAAATATTTAATGAATATATATTAGGAAAATTTATTAATTAATAAATACTATTAATTAATAATATTAACCTAATATATAGGGATTATTCAACAAATTACATAATAGCAAATAAAGAATGGATACCAGAAAATTAAAAAGAGAATATTTATTAATTTATTAATATATAATAAATTTATTATATTTATATAATAATAAATTTTATTATATATATATATATATATAATATATATAAATTATATATATATAT